>JAJOOH010014629.1:0-35992 GCA_029582605.1 Solanum gracilifrons | reverse complement strand
CTTTGGCGAACCGCCGAGTGGTTTGGCGAGCTCGACCCAGCTCGCCAAACTGCTCGTGCCATTCTTCACCCCGTTTCCCAAAATCAAGCCCGCAATCCTCGAAAACAAAATCAAACAACACACTTAATCAATTAAGCCCAGACCTATTAGACCTATGCCACCGAGGTACTCAGACTTCCCCTGGTTTGGCCAAAATTGGCCTTTGACGACTTTTGCCCTTAAGATTGATGTCAAACGCTCCATCATCTGGCAAAGCACGTCATTTAGCGCTATTTGGGTTACTCAAACTTCACTGGACTAGACCCAAAAATAAAATACCACAACCCAACAATTTATGATCAATTTTAAAGTACAAAATTTGGGAAATCATCAACTTAGCAATTTAGGCACAATATCAAAATTAAGATAAGCAAACTAACACATGTTTATGATTTCAGAGCAGACCCAACACACATCAATACACCTTAAATAAATGCAATCGAATAGAACTACTATTTAAGAGTTCGGGGTTCCGAAAACCAACCTTTAATGCTGAAATATGAGTTTGTAAAGCTAGGCGGCAATGTATTCTAACTCCAAGCACGAGATCAAGGGCAAAAAGTAATTTAAATGCAAAAATATAGAAACTATATAGTGCGAGTGTGATTATATGAGGCTAAAAGTGAAGAAAGGTGGACGAGTTTGAAATTTTAAACCTCTGGCCTTTCAAAACCGTTCAGTCCGTGGCCCTTTCGACGAAATTAGTCGTCCTCCCTGAACCACCCGGTGACACGTCGAGTGATTACTTACCTCGCCAAGTTTTACAGGACCTCCAGTTAAATTGGGTGTCCAAATGGCGGATAAAGTCAGGCTCGCCGACCTGTTCAGTGAGTCGCCAACTTATCTATCGGCCCACCGAGTTTTACAGACTCCATCCTTATATTTTCTTAAGTCCAAAGGCGGTCCATGTCGGGCTCGCCAACCTCTTCTATGAGTCGCCGATTGGATTTTTGGCTCTCCATCCTTCACTTTTTCAAACACATTCCACTTTTCCACCTTTACAATCAACACTTGTTATTCCAAAAACAAGCATAAAGCAATAAAAATATGGATTACGTCCCAAGAAGCACCTTAGTTAACGTCGTGGCACGACATAAGTACCCATTCAAACTTCATTCTTGGGGTTTTCCATAGTATCACTAGGCAACCCCCCTTGTTGTCTTGGGCTTAAATGAGAAGAAATTTTACCCAAAAGGGACCCATTTGGGTCTCCAACTGCTTAATAGAGACGGAATGAGAGGTCACCGTTTGATTTAGAGTCGATACATCTTCCTTAATTTCCTTCAAAACTTTTCGGACCCTTCAACCTTGTTGAGAATAAGTGAGAGCATATCCTCAGTCCAGCCACCCTCAGAATCTTTGGGCTTTTGACGCTCGTGGGGAGGAACATACCTATCCTTCTCCCTTTTTCTTTACTTCCAGGTGGCGTTACGATCACGCCACTCTCTATCACGGTCTCTCCATCCCTCATCTCTGTTCCAACCTTGGCTTCCACCCGGTCTAGGATAGTTAGCATAATAACCTCCTCTTTCATTGGCTAGGAAGTTTACTTCCTCATTGTACAACACTTCAATCTTGGCCTCATCGGGGTTTACACAACCAACACTCATAGCATTGACACTCCTAGCACCAACACCCATGACATTTTTGGCTAAAATGTCAAGTTGGGTCATCATCTTTGCCATATTTTGGTTCCTTTAGTGATATTTCTCAAGCTGCTCCTTTGTCAATTTAAAAGTGAGAGGGGAGACCTGATCTGCACGAGTGTACCATTCCCGGTTTATCTTGGTCATGCCATCAAGGAGTTGGGCTGATATCACATAAGGCTGTTGTATTAAACCTCTCGGAGAAAGTTGATCAGCCATTTCCTTGTTCACCGAATCAAGGGTTCTGTAAAAGTACTGCAACAACACATTATCGGGATATCCATGAGTTGGGCATTGTAGCACCAACTTCTTAAATCTTAGCCAAGTCTCATGGATTGGCTTACCCTCCAAATGCTTGAAGCTTTGGATGTTGTCCCGAAGAGTCATCATCTTCGAAGGAGGGACGAATCACACTTGAAATTAAATAATATCCTCATCCCATGAAGTGATAGAATCTCTTGGCAACTCAGCCAACCACTTACACTCTTCCCCCATTAGAGAAAATAGGAACAACCTCAACCGGACCGACTCTTAGGATATATTCTTAAAGGAGAACGGTCCGCATAGATCAACAAATTTCGTTATATGCTCATGGGGATCCTCATGATTCAACCCACTAAACAAGCCCTTTAATTGTAAGAGCTGCAACATGGTGCTTGTAATATGGAACACAGTGTTCCCTTCAGCTGGAGGCAAGCGAATGGCACATACTCAACCTACTAGATTTGGGTCATTGACATTACTTGGCTACCATTTCTTTCGTTGATACTCATTTCCTATGTTTTACAAGCAACACAAAAACCAAAACTAAAAAATAAGTAGATTCAACTATAACGAAAAACAACACAATTCAACTTCACCAAAAGAATTTCAAACTACACCACTCCCCGGCAACGGCACCATTTTGATTAATTAACTCTACAAAGACACTTCATCCAATTCTAAGCATCAATGATCGTCAATCAATATAATACCCAACTAAATGAGTTGGGGTCGAATCCCACAGGGAGTGGTATGTATTTCAGATTCAATTGGAAGTATGAACATGGTCAAATCAGTCATAAGAATAAAAATTATCGAATAAAGACATCATTCAAATTAAGGGGTGACACAAATGTCAAATCGGGGTTTTTGGTTTTGATTACCAACTACGAACAACAGTCACTACAACACAAATTAACAATAATGAGATGGGTTCTTGGGATGTGATCGATTATAGGCTAATACAGACATATGGTAATTGCAACTATAAGCAAATAACTAGATATTAGTGAGTAGGCTAGGCTATAGTGGAGGTAAATTTTCTCCTGAACATTTTACCCAGAATCAAGTGATTTCTCTCGAACATCAACAAACATGCAAAATAAAAGCAGCCCACACCTTAATCCATTCACTCTCTCGAGCTGAATGTCTGGGATTGGGTTTAAGATTCACTCTCTCGAGCTAAACACAGGTCAACCCAATACCTACAAACCATCAATCAATAATTTTAGTTCTAAAACCTCTATCTCGAGCAAGCGAAGAACATAAACATAGAACTACATTTGCAACTAAAACTCCTAACTAAACCACAATTAACGATTAAACTCACTTTTAAATAGCATGTAAACTAACAATTAGAAATATCCATAAACTAAATCAGCCCATAATCACATAATCACACCCCAAGAATTGGAGTTTTAGCTAGACATTATAAAAAGGTAAAAACCGTTACCAAATTGATTATCCATGAACTGGGTAAACGTGATTTCTTACTTACAATGCTCCAATTTAAAGATTCTCAAAGACCCACTTTCAATTTCTCAAAAGTGAATTTCTTCAATCCTTCAAAGTTAAGGAAAAACTAGAGAAAACTATCTCCAGGTGCTCAAAACTTAACAATAGATTGTTCTAAAGAGTATTTCATACTAAACTTAATGTTCAAAAATATATTTATAGTCGCCGAAAATAATCTACGAAAGCTGACTCGGCGAAGTAAGTCAGGCTCACCGAACCACTCAGCGAGCCACCCTTTGGTCTCTTCCATCGCCCTTCTGCCTTAGCATTCAGCATCTTCAAGGTCTGTAACTTTGGGCGATCTATCTTGGATTCGCGGAATCACTCGGCGATCCGCCAACTGCTCCTTTTCATCGCCAACTTGGTTCTTCCCTTCCGGGCGTGGCACACTAGAACTTTAGGCTATTTGATAAGACACTCGGCGACACGCCGAGTGCTCTTGGCAATCCTCAGGCTCGCCCATCTTTAGTTTTTCAGCCTATTATGTTCCTTTTTTACTGTTAGTGTCATTTCTTTGTTCCTCAAACCATATTCCTGAAAATCAAGGACTTAACATCAGTTATTGGCACAAAATAAACATTTGAGGACACTAAATCTATATAAAAAGCCCAAAATGAGTCCAAACCAAGGGCTCATCACAGTCCAGGACACTTTCTAGGGTCTTCCTCAAGGACCCATGGTTGGGTCCTTGGGGGTCGTACCTTGACGGTTTAACACGAAACCCTTTATTTCTAAGTACATGGAGTTACATTTACAACTCTAACCGTCATGTTAAGTTCTAGTTTATCGTACTAGTTTCTAGAGTGTTACAATATCCCCCCCTTGGGAACATTCATCATCGAATGACAATCTAGACACCTTATGGAATTAAAGACACAAAACTAGCAGCCCATTATGCAAGAAACATAAAAAGTAATGCACAATTCAAAGGAGGAAACTTCAACTCCATCTCAAACATAATCAATGTAACACAAAGAAGTAGGAACTACATCTAACAACCCATTATGCATGAAACTCAACATTTCTCATATTCATAGGAGTAACTACCTTCTTCAACTAAAAACAAGCTCAAAAAAATATCATGGAGCCAATACGTAATTACTCTCAAAAGCATACTAAAGCATGTTCAACAATTCATCTCATAAAGTCAAATAGGCAACTTTTACTCAATGCACAACAACATAAGGAAAATCAATCATAAAACTCATTCTCTTACTAAACATAAATTTCTCAAGAAAATGCATAACATAAAGAAATCATGGAACAACACATATAACACATGACTCCCAAAACACTAAAACTCAAGAGGAACTACTTAACTCAAACTTGAATAGGAGTAAGAGGAAAGAGATGAGGATATCGGGACTTCATATCGGCCTCGGCCTCTCAAGTAGAACCCTAAACTAAATGATTTCTCCATAAAACCTTTACGAAAGCTATTTTCTTGGTTCTCAATATCTTGGCTTGCAGGTCTAGGATCTCTACCGAAACCTCTTCATATGAAAGAGTTTTGTCAACTCCCAACCCTTCTAGGGGAATAATGGATGTCGGGGACTCTTAATAAGACAAAATTTTATTTTTAAGTTATTATTTGATTTATTCATTTTATTCATATCAATTTATTACTAACACATTTACTAATTGTCTTTACAAGTAACCTGGAGTCGCCTCCCTTTGAAACTATTTGTAAGGAAATCGAATTATATTTTCTATTCATTATTGTATATATTATTGACGCTAGACAAACTTAGGCCATTTATTACATTATTGTTTTATTTTATTACTTGCGTATATTGCATGATTGTTATTCTTGTATACTATTTTTATCTCCTCCTCAATTTGAAAAAAAATGAATTCAGTCGGGACCCATAGTTGCGGATTTCAATGGATGCCTAACACCTTCCCGTCAGAATATCTTGAACCCCTTACCTAGAATCTGTTGGTTTAGTAGACATTTTTTAATTGGTCCTAGTTTTTTCTAGAATTAGGTGGCGACTCTTTTAAAACTCTTTTTTTCTTAAATTTTAAAAAAATTGATTTAACTGATTATTTTTTGAGTCACCACGACGTTTCTCCTTATTTTAATAAAGTAGGGATGTAAGCAGAATGATTACTCTTTTTGGGATATAGATGTTCTAACCATTATGAGTTCATTCTTTCAAATTAAGGAGGCTTTTCTTTTATGTGTTACATCTTGTATGCGGTATATTTTGTTGATTATTTGTATATTATCCTTGTGGTTTATTCTTTATCTGTTTTCTTGTATATACATTGTTGTTTCATTCATGTCATTTTCCGACATGCATATAGTATATTAAAGAACAATTTTGCATAATTGTAGCCGGGCATTTTTATACTAAACCCTTTTTCGGAATGATCGACAATTTATCGATTCATCATGTGTCCAATGTTTGTCGTGAGTTCCAGCCTAACTTGTCCTCTTGGGTTTTCGGTCTTTCAAACGTCACTCTTAGTCAACTAGCGTAGAGAGAAACCAAATCCCAGATTTAGCACACTTGAACTCTGTTGACCCAACTCCCAAGGCGTGTTGGGCCCATTAGAACTCCACCGTATGTCTATTTGTCCCACTGGTCAATAAAAAACAATCATGCTTATGTGTTTTATTGAAGGATGTATACGACATTTGGCAAATCATTGTCACTCGGAGTTGAGGGTTTATTTTAATTACTTACTCTAGTCTAAGGATCTTTACAAGCTCCCATCCCATCCAAAAGGTGTTGGCATTATGAGATAACAAGAAGTTTAAGAAAGACCATGAGGGCTTAGTTTAGGATGATACCCCTGCGTGAGACTAATTATTTGTATTTTTTTCCCTTATTTTGTAATCCTGTTTGATTTATTCATAAAATTTGTGCTAAGTGTTTTGGGGGACAATGTTGTCAAATGGCGTAATACATCCTTCAGATCGATAAGCCTATTCTTAGCACAAAAGAGTCACATATTTGTGTAGGATGCGTAATAACTATCAATATGTTATGTGATATAATTGAGTTTGTCTTCACTCAGAGCGGTGCTTATGTGTTTAATTAATTCTTTGTGTGATATTTTGCATTATCCATTATGAACATGAACTAATACTTTTACCTTTTGAGTTTTTCTTCTTTTTAAGAGAGAGGTTGATCTATGCCAGAATTTAGAACTCATTGTTCATCCGAAGTTGCAAGGGACAAGAGGATTCACGAAATTTGAGTCTTTGTATTTTACAAGACATTAATATCAAGTCAAGAAAATAAATCAGGGGAGTGTTTGACTAAGAGGTCGCACTTATTTATTTTTTATTATTTGGCATACTGGTCCTGCTCTCCCATATTTTTTATATTTTTTTCAGGAAGACCGTCCCTGACAACAGTCGGGGATGGTCATAACAATGTCAGGTTCTCGTGGATAATTGGTAGAAGACACAGTTCCAAGAGACATTCAAAAAAGAATACAACATCAAGTGTTTACTATAAAATAATAAGAGACCACATTCAATAGGTAGTACAAAGACCGACAGTTAAGAGGATATAAGGAATCACTCCGAGTTTGCTAAATCTTGAAATTGTTTTATACCTTATCTGAACGAACTACACGAACTTGATTCTCATCTCGGTGAGATACGTAGGCAACCCTTCTTGAGTTCAGTATTCAATTTTTTCAAAAGTAAAAAATAAAATAAAATAATATTGTGCGCATATTTCCAAAGCCTTATCTGAGCGAACTACGCAAATTTAATTCTCATCTCCGTGAGATACGTAGGAAATCCTTCTTTGGTTCGGTATTCATTTATTTCAAAACTCAAAAAACTTAAATATTGTGTACATATTTTCAAAGCCTTATCTGAACGAACTACGCGGACCTTATTCTCATCTCGGTGAGATACGTAGGCAACCCTTCTTGGGTTCGATATTCATTTTTCTCAAAAGTAAAAATAAAATAAAATATTATGTGCATATTTTCAAAGCCTTATTTGAGCGAACTACGCGAATCTGATTCTCATCTCCGTGAGATACGTAAGCAACCCTTCTTGGGTTCAGTACTCATTTATTTCCAAAGTTGAAAATGCAAAATATTGTGTGCTCATTTTCAAAGCCTTATCTGAACAAACTACGCATACTTGATTCTCATCTTGGTGAGATACGTAGGCAACCTTTCTTGGGTTTGGTATTCATTCTTTTAAATTCAAAAAAAAGAGTCAAATAGTTTGTGCATATTTTAAAGACATATCTGAACAAACTATGAGAACCTGATTCTCATCTCGGTGAGATACGTAGGTAACCCTTCTTGGGTTCGGTGTTCAATTTTTTTCAAGTTTCAAAATAATAATAATAATAATAATAATATTAATAATAATAATAATAGTTTGTTCATATTTTCAAAGGCATATTGATATGTCCAAACTTACACTTCATTTAAGAAATATAAATGGTCGAAGTCAATTTATAGAACTCAATGTGAGTTGAGGTCGATCCCACAGAGAATTTCTTTAGAGAAATGATTTCACTGTCGCGTTTACCCAAATGTTGTTGTTATTTCCTAGAGAAAATAATTGCAGAATATAAATTGGGTTTTGTTGTAAGATTTAGGTAACCAATGATGGTAAAAGATCCAAATTAACAATTAACAGAGTATTGCTCTTTAGGTTGTACCGATAAATGAATGAAACCAAGGTTGTGTTCCCATGATGTTACAGTCTAGTGTTAATTAATGAACGTGTTTGGAGTAATTTATTCTTTGCAAATTGTAGGCGAGTTAAATGTATCCAACACTTCTCAGTCTAGTTTGAAAACTTCCCTTTGGAATAACTTGAACCCCTTATCTAGAACCTATTGGTTTCGTAGACATTTTTTAATTGGTTTCCTAGTTTTTCCTATAATTCGGTGGCGACTCCTTTAAAACTCTTTTTTTCTTAAAATTCTTTTAAAATTGATTTAACTGATTATTTTTTGAGTGACCACGATGTTTCTACTTATTTAAATAAACTAGGGATGTAAACAGGAAATATAAGGCATAGGCATAATCAATGCATTAGGTAGATCATCATAACATACAAGGACTACTTCATAATGTAACCTCATCATACTTAGCCAAGATATGGGTAATCCTCTACAAGTCTTACTCACGATAGTAGGCAACTTTAACAATCATCCAAGCTTATCACCTATCCTTCTCTTCTTTAGATTATCTTTTATAGGTATGGGTAATCACCACTTTGCCTACCTATAAAGGCTAATGGGTACTCCCCTTTTGCCTTACATATATGGTCATGGGTATTCACCTCCATGTCCATCTTATAGGATCATATATATTCACCTTCATTCCCAACATCACATGACACGGGTATTCGCCTCCACATCATTCTACATAAGATACATAAATTCTCCTCCACATCTTTCATCATAGGGGATCATGGGTATTTGCGTCCATGTCCAACTATAGGGAATAAGGGTAGTCACCTTTTACTCTTCTCTCAATAATATGGAGATCGCCTCATATTCTTCTCATCTAGAGGTCATGGGTGATCACTTCTTGCCTCATAAACTTTAGTCTTTATTCTAGATTCATTTTAGGTGAGAAATCCTTTCAGCCTAGAATCATTCAATGTGAGAAACCCTTTCACACTCATAACATAAGCAATTCACGTGGGAACTATTCCACAATAATTACATCAATTCATAACATAAGTTTTACTCACAAATCCCTATTTATCAAAATTCTCATATATGCTTCACTCTCAAAGCAATTAGAATCATAATTAATCATATAAGCTTCAATCTCAAAGCACTTCTAGTGTATCTCATCAATCCTAGAAGAATACATCTAAACCCACAAATTCTCCTTTCATGAAATTAACCCAATTATATCAACTTCAACTTGGGAACATGAATTAGGTATGGGTACATGTAATATCATCATAAAAACACGTAATTCTATCAATTTAACCATAAACAATCATAATCCACTCAATTGGATCAATATTCATCCATACCCACAACATTGGAAGAAACCCTAACTCAAATTTGGGAAATTCATCTTCACAATTGGGGAATCGTAGGGACTCCGTGGATGGAAGGAATCCATAGATGAAATGACATCATACCTTGATTACAAAGCCCACTAATGCTTGAGGGATGGAGACTTGACCTTGATCCTAGTTACAACTCCTTCTTCTTCTTCAACTTCTAGAGAGAGAAATATTTGAGAGAAGACTTAGGGATTTTGGAAATAATTACTTGAATGGGTGAGATTTAGAGTTAAAATGACTTATATAGGGGTCCTAGGATTGGGTAAAATGGCCTTACTTCAATTTAATTAAAACCGGAAAAGACCATTTAACCCTCAACTTAACAGTGAATTGGCCCTTACCACGTGAGGCTCCACGAGCCATGTTCCTCCTCATGGTCTTGGAACAGTAGCTAGGCCACCTTTCCTTAACCCCTAAAATTCTAAGGCATCACCACGACCCTTCCCACAGCCCGTCAAGTCCTCCACGAGCCATCTAGTGGTTCGTAGAGACGGTCCAACTTTTGGGCAGCTTGGAGAGTCTACTGCCTTACAACCACGAGTGGCACCACAATCCGTGGTGACAATCACAAGTCGTCTTGGCTCTTGTGGGAGGTGAGCAACGTTTGATCACCTACTTCCTAGGTCCATGGGCACCATCATGAGCCGTGGTTCCCTTCATGAGTCGTGTGGACCTTTGTGGAGGGTGCCAAGGCTAGTTTCTCTAGTTTTTTACTTCCCACTTAGCCTTAGCTTGCTCTACTAGATTCCGAGGTGTTACATTATCTCACCATTGGGAACATTCGTCCTCGAATGGAAATGTAAACATCTTTTAAAGGAAATTCAAGACTAGCAGCCCATCATGCATGCAACACATCTAAATGCATATAACCAAGCAGGAACTTTATCTACAAGCTACAATATAATGAATGCATCATAAGGAAGGTAGGAATTACATCTAACAACCCATTATGAATGAAATTTCAACATTTCTCATATTCAAGGAGTAACTACCTTTTCCAAGCTAAAAGAATTCTCAACACAATATCATGGAGCTTATATGCAATTCGTTCTCAAAAAGCATATCTAAAGCATGTTCATCAATTCATCTCATGAAGTCTATAGGAAGCTCATACTCAATGCACTACAACATGAGGAAAAATCAATCATATGAACTCATTTTCTTTCAAAACATAAGTTTTGATGAACATGCATAACATAAGAAAATCATGGGAGTAGGTAAAACACACATGACTTCAAACAAAGAGCGAACCATGAGGAACTCATTACCTCAAGCTATGGGAGGAGTAGAATGAAAAAGATAAGGATATCGGGACATCATATCGGCCCCGGCCTCCCAAGTAGTACCCTCAACTAAATGATTCCTCCATAATACTTTCACGGAAGCAATTTCCTTGTTTCTCAACTTCTTAACTTACCGGTCTAAAATCTCAACCGGCACGTCTTCATAAGAGAGATTCTCATCAACTCCCAAACCCTCTAAGGGAAGTATAGATGCCAGATCTCCAACACACTTTTCCAACATAGAAACATGGAAAACTAGCTGCATCGATGCCAACTCATTAGGCAAAGCTAACTCATAAGCAACCTTACCAACACGTCTCAAGATCTCATATAGGCCTACAAAATGGGGACTAAGCTTCGCTTTCTTACCAAACCTCATTACACCCTGCATGGGTGAGATTTTCAAGTAAATCCACTCATGAACATCAAATTCAATATCTCTTCTTCTAACATCATCATATGACTTTTGTCGACTTTGGGCTGATCTCAACCTCTCTCTGATGAGTCAAACTTTCTCCATAGCCTCATGAACTAGCTCGGGTCCTATCTAGGCAATTTCACCCATCTCAAACCAACATATAGGAGATCAACATCTCCTACCATAGAGATCCCCAAATAGACCCATACAAATACTAGAATGGTGGCTATTATTATAAGCAAACTCAATTAATAGAAAATGATCATCCCAATTTACCTGGAAATTGATGACACATGCTCTCAACATATCTTCCAAAGTTTGGTAGTTCGTTCCGCTTGCCCATTTATTTGTGGATGAAAACCCGTGCTAAGCTTAACTTTAGTGCCAAAAGAACCTTCTGGAAAGATTTCCAAAACTAAGAAGTAACTGAGTATCTCTATCGTAGATAATGGACAAAGGAACTCCATGCAACCTTACCATTTCCCTCAAATACAGCTTAGCATAATCTTCCACTGAATAAGAAAATATTGACGAGAATAAAATGAGCCAATTTCGTCATTCAATCTACTATAACCCAAATCGAATCATATTGCCGCCGTGTACGAGGTAACCTAACTATGAATTCCATATTCAAGTATTCCCAATTCCAAGTAGAAATGCTAATATCTTGGGATAAAACTTCCGGTTTCTGATGCTCAACTTTAACTTGTTGGCAATTAGGACACTTAGCCACAAATCCCACAATATCTTTCTTCATTCCATTCCACCAATAAATCTCTCACAAATCAGGGTACATCTTGGTAGCTCCCAGGTGAATATAATACCGAGATCTATGGGATTCATACGAGATTTGTTCCCTCAAGTCATCCAAATTTGGAACATATAAACAACCTTGATATCTAAGGACACCATCTCCCCCTTGGGAGAAAGCCTCAACAGAGTTCTTAAGCACCGCTTCTTTCAACTCTACTAAAATTTGATCAAGACCTTGCCTGACCTTCACAGCCGCCACAAAAGACGATTCTGACCCATTGTTAACCATAACATCACCTTTGGTGGAGTCAAATAATTGAACACCCAATTGGGCCAATTTATGTACATATCGTACCAATTCTTTATTATCATCATCAATATGAGCAACACTACCCATAGAAAACCTACTAAGAGAATCCGCTACTACATTCGCCTTACCGGGGTGATAGAGAACACTTATTTCATAATCTTTCTATAATTCAAGCAACCTTCTTTTGCGAAGATTCAAATTCTTCTGATTGAACACATATTGCAAACTTTTATGGTCGGTGAAAACATCAACATGTACACCATACAAATAATGCCTCTAAATCTTTAAGGTAAAAATGACTACCGCTAATGCAAGGTCATGGGTAGGATAGTTCTTCTCATGAACCTTTAGTTTTCTTGAAGCATAGGCAATAACCTTACCATTCTGCATAAGCACACATCCCAACCCAATTCTAGAGGCATCACAATAAACAACAAAGCCATATGTACCATCTGATAAAGTCAGCACTGGAGCAGAAGTAAGTCTATCCTTTAACTCTTGAAAACTCTTTTCACAAGCTTCAGGCCATATGAAGTTAGCCTTCTTTTGAGTCAAAGTTGTCAATGGAGAGGCAATCGTAGTAAACCCCTCAACAAATCTTCTGTAATAATAGCCAAACTCAAGAAGATCCTGATATACGTAGGTGATATAGGTCTCGGCCAACTCTTGACCGCATCCATCTTCTCCGGATCTACCTCAATACCCTTACTTGAAACAACATGACAAAGGAAAGCTACAGACCTTATCCAAAACTCACATTTTCTAAACTTTGCAAAGAGTTGTTGTTCCTTAAGGAATTACAAGAAAATCCTCAAATGATTGGTGTGATCATTCTCACTCCTTGAATAGATCAAAACATCATCAATAAACACAATTACAAACATATCAAGGTATTGTCTAAGCACCCTAATCATCAAATCCATAAATTCTGTCGGAGCATTAGTCAAGCCAAACAACATCACCAAGAACTCATAATTACCATACCGGGTTCTAAAAGCCATTTTCTAAATATCATCATTCTTTACCCTCAACTGGTGATAACCCAACCTAAGGTCAATCTTATAAAAGTAACTCACACCTTGGAGTTGGTCAAACAAATAATCTATCCTTGGAAGAGGATACTCATTCTTAATGGTCACATTGTTCAATTGCCGGTACTCAATACACATACAGAGTGAAGAATCTTTCTTCTTAACAAATAAAACTGGAGAACCCCATAGTGAGATATTCGGTCGGATAAAACCCTTATCTAACACATCCATCAATTGTTCTTTCAACTCCTTAAGTTCTGCTGAAGCCATTCTATAAGGAGGAATAGAAATAGGTTGTGTATCTGGGAGAAGATCAATACCGAAGTCTATTTCTCTTTCGGGAGGAATACCGGGTAGATCATCTTGGAACACTTTCAGAAACTCATTAACAACGGGGACCGACTCAAAAGTAGGGGTTTCGGAATTCATATCCCTCACCCTTACTAGATGGTACAAGCAACCCTTAGAAATCATCTTTCTATCTTTCATAAAAGAAACAAAATGACCTCTAGGCATAAAATTTGCCCCCCTTCCATTCTAGGACAGGCTCATTCAGGAACTGAAAGTTGACTACATGAGTTCTACAGTCAATAGAGACATAACAAAAGTGCAACCAATCCATCTTAAGTATGACATCAAAATCTATCATATCAAGCTCTACCAAGTCAACAAGAGTAACTCTATGGGATAAGGAAATGCCACATTCTCCAAAGAACCTCTTAGCTACCACAGATTCACCAACAAGGGTAGAGACAGAAAAAGGTTCTAAAACCACATCGGGAAGCACATCAAATCTCATGGCCACATACGGCGTCACAGAAGACAAATTAGCACCGGGATCTAATAAATCATATATATAAAGTTGAAAAACCTTCAACATACCGGTGACTACATTAGGAGACCCTTCATGTTCACCTTGTGTTTGAAGAGAATATAACTTATTTTTCTTGGGAGCATTCTTACACGAACCACTTGGACTAGATGAAGGATAGGGTTGAGCCCTATGACGACTATCTCCCTCATTTTTAGCAACTGAAGGACAATGCCTTATCTTGTGATATGTCTTACCACAACTAAAAAAATATTGGAACCCGCTAGACATTCTCTCGTATGCTTTCTTCCACACTTTTCACAATCTTGCAAAGAAGGTCCATTAGCACCTCCTTGAGGTTTAGGGTTAGATACTTTCTCCTTTTTGAGCTTAAGAGCATTAGATGAACCTTGCCCGAAAAATCTTTGTTGATACTTAGGATGACCATGTCCATCAGACCTAGCATAAGGGAAATTACCATCACCGATTCTAGACTTTTTATTCTCCCTATACCTCTGTTTAAGTTTGGTATCTTCAATTTGTTGGGCATGAGTCATAAGATGAGCAATAGCCATGTCATGGACTAGCATAGCCATACGACACTTTTTCACTACCAATTCGAACACACCTAAAACAAACTTGCTCATCATTGCCCTAGAGTCGACAACTATAGAATGAGCATACTTAGACAATTGAGTGAATCTCAAGGCATATTCCTTAACACTCATATTTCCTAGTCGAAGATGGATAAACTCATGCACTTTAGCCTCCCTCCTCTCAAGAGGAAAGAACCTATAAAGAAAAGCAGACTTGAACCATTCCCAATCTATGGGACCCGATTCTACCATTTTTGCTTCCTTCCATTGGTTGAAACAAATTTGAGCAACCCCTTTAAGTTGGTAAGCGGCCAATTCCACCTTGTCCACCGGAGTCACCCCCATAATAAACAACACTTTATAGACCTCGTTGATAAAATTTTGAGGATCTTCCTCAACCTTAGAACTATAGAATTCCGGGGCATTCATCCTTGTAAAGTCCCTCACTCTAGCCGTCGTCATACCCATATTTGGGTTCACGGGGTTCATAACTTCCCTATTGGGTTGGGCCGTCACAGCTTGAGGCAACACTTGAAAAGCAGACCTAAACTCTGCATTAGTCACATTCTCGGCCAAAGGTAATGCAAAGGTAATGTCCTATAATCTCACCAAATACTAAGTGTCACCTTTAGGCTACCAACATCATACATATCTTACTTTGCCTTACTCATAGTCAACATACATAAGTAAAGAGTCACAGATGTTCTTAACTTACAATAAGTGAAATGAACATTGACATTCATACATATCTTTCATACATAATCCATAAGCCGTCATAACATAAAAGAACCTCACCATAACCTCGCTTAGAGTCTACTTGTGCAATGCATAAGTGAAGTCCCATACCCCAACTCACACTAAGTAGTACCCCTTAAGAAGTCATAATTAAAGTTCATGTTCATACCATAGTTTATATTCATATCATATAGGGAAGAATAGCATTAATCGACATAGACCATGTGAGCTACATGGAATCCGGTGTTCTACCCCCACACCAAAAAGAGGTGTCCTACTTGCCTAAGGTAGAACATACATTTTTAGCTTCTAGGTGGATCCACTAGCTAAGACCTATGTGGGCACATAGTTATGGGATATGGAGATTGCTTTTAGAAACCTTAACTACTAACGTGGAGGTTTCCATCTCATGAGACACCATATTGGGAACCCAACTACTAACGTGAAGGAATCCATCTCATACTCATATCCACTCAGTGCTAACCATAATTCCCTTAAAAAGTCATTTTAAGTCTTTACTTAAGTTCATGTTCATAAAATAATGCACTACGCACTCATGTCAACATATCATAATAATAGCTCATGGATTCCTTAAGTGAGAACGCCCTTTCACCTTAGAATCATCAACATTTGAGTAAACCTTTCACAACGTATTCATAGTGTGCTCATGAGAATGGCCTTTCAATCAACACAACAAGCTAATCATAGAAATACATACATACTTCATGCATATTAAGTGTATAGGGTGTAGGGAAAATATATCTTGCATCAATACCACAACTACACAATAGGTATAGGATCATTACTATCCAAGTAAATCACAATCTCATACGTAATTCTCATAAAGAGGTATAAGCCCTCATACTATTGCCCTTCAAGGGCCTTGAATCACAATCAACCCAACCATATACAATTACTTCATAATATAGGAGAAATTTCATGATTCAATAGCTTAATTAACATAACCATATTCAATTGGCATATTCATAATATCAACCAACCCACAACATCAATTAAAGATCTACAATATGGGGAAACATGGGTCTATGGGGAATTTTCATTATAAAACATCAATACTCCATCAACCCAATAATAATTCACCATAACCAACCATAAAAAATCATAATTAAACAATAAAAACGTTTTGGAAAGAAGACCCATGTTATAGATTGAAAACCATAGAATTGGGGGATTTGATATCTTGAAAACATAATTTGAAGGGGCTCCTTGGGTTATAGCTACCCAAGAATGAAAAGCATCCATACCTCAATTTAAAACCTCCAAGAAATTTGAGGAAGAACCTTGAGAATTTACAAAACCTAGCTTCAATGGTTTCTTCTTCTTCCTTGAGTTTAGAGAGAATTTTTTAGAAAGGAGGGAGTTTTTGATTTCAATTAGCTGTTTGTGAATAATGACCAAGTCTTGTGAAATTTGATTTAAAAACAATATATAAACTTCCCTTCAAATACCCAAAACACCCCCACTTCCGTGAAGTTGAGGCAGTGCCTAGCCTTTTAGGTGGCCATCTTTCAATGGCCAAGGAATCTTTACGACCACCTTCACGAGCCGTGTAGTGGACCACGACTCGTGGTCTCCCTCGTGAAGGTTGGGGTAGTAGCTCCTAGCTAGGGGCAGCCTAGGTCTTTGGCCTTCGCACTTTCCCCTTGGTCTTGACTCTATAAACCCCATTTTAACCCTAAATGACTTACTAAAAGTTCGGGGAGTCATTTTACAATTTTTAACCTTACGATTACGCTTTAGTTTA
Organism: Solanum gracilifrons; assembly: GCA_029582605.1. Lineage (NCBI taxonomy): Eukaryota > Viridiplantae > Streptophyta > Magnoliopsida > Solanales > Solanaceae > Solanum > Solanum gracilifrons. Next base: position 18,804 of record JAJOOH010014629.1, on the reverse strand, counting down.
ACCTACCATTTTTCCTAGGTGTTACAGTCAACCGGAGCTTGAGGAGGAGCTCCTTGATCCAAATTGTGTCCCTCATTCCTTCTAGGAAAAGCCCTTCGAGTAGTCATATCCTATAGACAATCGGGTAAGGATTAGGAGAAAGACCTTATAGATTTAAACTCTATTGCACGACTTAGAGAAATGAAGAAGTGAAGTTTCTTAAGCATTTAGTAGCCTCTCATTCATAAATGTGGCGCGCTTCACACTTATAAAAAAGACTCTACTAGACATGGTTTAAGACATCGTAGAACCATTCTAAACCTTGCGCTCTGATTACCAAGTTTGTCATGACCCAGGGGTACACCCTAGACGTAACATGAAATACAAAACTCCGAGAAGCCTCATATAAGCCACTTAGCTTTCATAACATAAGATAACAGAAATGATGTGTAAATTTGAAACATTTTCAACACAATCAAAAAATCTTTATAAAATGAGCAGAAGTCTATTACACTATGTCTCAAACTATCTAAAACAAGAATATCTTTGGGACACATCCAATACAGTAGTTCAGAACATAAAATCAAAGACATAAGGAAATCGTTGTCAAATCCTCGAATGCTATGAGGACTCACCAATCTTCAAGATTGCCTTCTACTAAGATCCTAGCCACGGGGATGAGAGTCGATATCGTCGGATCCTACATTTGGATAAGAAATGTAGGCAAGAGTATGTGTTAGTACAAACATGTACTAAATATGATAGTTTGCACAAACATCAACATAAACATAAACATAAACATAGGAGTTAGACAATATAACATAGGAGTTAGACAATATAAGGCATATGCATAATCAATTCATAAAGTAGATCATCATTACATACAAGAACTACTTCATAAAGTAATCTCAAAGCATACTTAGCTAAGACATGAGTAATCCTCCATCAGTCTTACTCACCATAGTAGGCAACCTTAGCAATCATCCAAACTTATCACCTATCATTCTCTTCTTTAGCTTATCTTTTATAGACATGGGTAATCACCACTGTGCCTTCCTATTAAGGCCAATGGGCAGTCGCTTCTTGCCTTACATATATGGTCATGGGTATTCTCCTCCATGTCCATCTTATGGGATCATAGGTATTCACCTCCATGCCCAACATCACATGACACTGGTATTTACCTCCACATCATTCTACATAAGATACAGGTATTCGCCTCCACATCTTTCAATATATGATATGAGTATGAGTGACAATAAATCATTTACCCGAGGACTACTTGCACTCCCTTTAGATTTCGGGCCTTCACTCAAGTGAGTATGGTCCTCTTCATGATCATCCTGCTCAGCCCAATCTTGCCAATATCTCCTTGGTTCTTCACCTCTATAATAGTTCCAACCTTGATTTCTGCCCTACTGTTGGTAGCGTGGGTGGAAACCCTCCTCGTATCTTCTGGAGTTCCAACCTTGATTCTCCCCCGGTCTTGAGAACCCTCCTCAAGTCGAAATACTCCATATGTCCCTTTCATGTGTTCTTGTAGAATTTCCATTTGAGATAACATTTTTTTGATGTTTTCTTCCCTCTCCCTTTCTTTATCGAGTTGTTCTTGTGTTAACCTGAAGCACAGTGGGGAAACTTAATCATATTTTGTGTTCCATGCCTGGTTTACTTTAGTCATACCATCTAGGAGAAATGAGGCTACTTCAAATGATTGTAACATTATTTCTCCTTGCACCAACTGATCAGCTATCCCTTGAGTAATCGAGTCTAGACTACGGTAAAACTATTGGAGAAACAATTCACCTGGAAGTCCATGTATTGGGCACTTACGCAAAAATCTCTTGAACATTGTCCATGATTCCTGAATTGGTTCACCTTCCTTTTGCTTAAAATTCTGAATGTCGTCCCTCAGTTTCATCATTCTTGAAGGAAGAAAGAATCTTTCGTGAAAGGCCATAACCAACTGTTCCCATGATTTAATGGAGTTGTTTGGAAGCTCGACCAACCATTTAGTAGCTCCCCCGGTCAATGATAATGGAAATAAGTGTAGCCGCATGGATTCTTGAGATAGATTCTTGAACAAGAAAGGGTGCACACTCCCACAGAGCTTCGTATATGTTCATGCGAATCTTCATTCTCTAACCCTCCAAATAAACCTCTTGAATGTATGAGTTGGAGTGTCGCGCTAGTAACTTCAAACATTGCATATCCGTCGACTTGTGGCATGCAAATTGCACCCATCTCACCCATATGGGCAGGGTTATAAACACTATTAACATCATCTATGTCAATTCGATAAAGAACACCACCCGCTGGATGACCCGCTTGAGAGCTATTCTCCCCGTTTGCACTCATAGTTCCTACTGTGGCACAAATACTCAAAACAAAACTAAAAATTAAGTGAGTAAACTACAACTAAGAAGAACAAAAATTCTACTAATCTAAGAATTCTCAAATAACACCACTCCCCGGCAGTAGTGCCATTTTGATGTTAGCGTAATCAAGACACAACTTACAATGCAAGTGTCTACGATCGTACAATAGTTTGGTAACAGAACCAAGGGTTGGGATCGTTCCCACAGGGAGTGGTTTTGATAATTAATAGAAAAATAAAACTAAGTTCTAGTTAGTCATAGTTAAAGATATTATCGATTAAAAACATTATAAATCAAAGGGGGTGACGCAAGCGTTTAATAACAATGGGGGTTTTGTCACAAGTAAATAAAATACAAAAAGTACCAATCAAGGAAACGGGATTCTTGGGATGTGATGGGAATACGGGATAAATGAGATTATTGGGTACATGCTTTTGATAGAGAATTCATAGAATAATTGTGACTAGGCTAGACTTTAAGGGGTATAAGCTCACTCTCAAGCAACTTACCCCGTTTCAAGTGGGTTTCTCTCGAACACCCTCTTGCCGCATGAAGAACAACCTCCACCTTACACCACTCACTCTCTCGAGCTGAGTGAGCGGGAATGAGACTAGGGTTCACTCTCTCGAGCTGAACCTCATGTCGACCCACTACCACTGGCCATCAATTTAGTAGTCTAAGTTTTACGACCTCTCTCTCGAGCTAGCTGAAAACACATATATGAAATCATATTTGCAACTACAATCTCATTAAGTTCATCCACAACTACTAAACGAAATTACATTTAAACAATGAATAAACTATCAACAAGCAAGACCCAACAACTAATCTAACCCATATTCACAAAATCACACCCTAAGAATTGGGGTTTTAGCAAGACATATAAAAGAGATAAAAATTTATACCAAAATGAGCTTGAATTCAAATGAGTATGAATATTTAAGTCTTGATACAAGCTAAGATTGAAGAATCCAAAAGACCTAATCCCAAATTCTTGGAGATGAAACCCTTTGAATCTTCAAGTTCTTCAAAACCCTCTCCAAACTTAGAACTCAAACCTAAAAGCTAAAAATTTATGATAGAACTATGTAAAAATCTGATTCTAAATGAGTATTTATAGTTTTTAAATATTTGTGTTGCAGCGGATAACTCGGCGATTCACCGATGGTTCTTTGTCTCGCCTTCAATTATCCATAAATTATTGGTCTGAATCACTGTAACTTAAGGCGATCTTGATCGGGGTCACCAATATACTCTACGAATCGCCCTCTTCCTTGCCACTTCACCAATCAACACTTGCTTTGACGCTGACTGATCAGCGACATACCTAATGGGATTACTATTCGCCATCAATTTTCTCATTTTTCGCTCCAGCTCTCTTTAACTTTTGCTGGTTTGGTAACTTATTTAGCGTGTCGCCAAATGAATTCAGCGATTTTTAGACTTTCATTTTCCTTACTCTTGTGTGTTGGCACGTTTGGAACATCTAGGCGAGCCGATGGTCACATTGGCGTATCGCCAAACAGGTTAGGCAATTATCAAGTTATCTTTTCCTCAATCTTCCAACTGCTAGTTCCTTTATTTTTCTCGATAGTGTCCATGTCTTGCCTCTAACTTTAAATACCTGAAAATTAAGGTTGTTCATCAGTTATTGAGACAATTTATGCATTTGGAGACACTAAATCTATCAAAATCTAGCCTTGAATGAGTTTAATTTGTGGAATCATCATGGCATACGCTTTAAGCCGTAAGGCGGTGAGTATGGATAGTCTAACTTGTTTGGGTGTATACAAGCAACCTTTGGCCAAAGAGATTCGAACCTTGGAGTCTAAGTTCATGCAGTTGGGCATCTCAGAGAAATGTGGGGTGTCAGCTAGCATTGAGGTAAGGGCCACATTCATTGAGGAGATCAAGGCCAAACAGTTTTAAGGATGACAATTTGAATGAGCTCAGAAAGAATATAGTGTCTGGAAAGGCACAAGATACAACTTTTGATGCGGGGGGTGTGTGATGAGTCCGAGGTTTGGACTCATTTAGGGCTTTGTTTATATAGTTTTAGTGTCCTCAAATGCTTAATTTGTACCATAAACTGATATTAAAACCTTGATTTTCAAGTATATGAATTGAGGAGCTAAGTAAGGACACTAACACGAAAAAAGAAACAAAACAAATTGAAAGAGTGGAGAAAGGCGAGCTTGATGATCCCCAAGAGCACTTGGCGAATCGCCAAGTGGGTATTTGGACTGCATAAAGTTCCAGTGTACCAGCTCTGAGGAAAGAAATGAAGTTGGTGACAGGAAAGGGGCAGTCGGCGAGTCACCGATCAGTCCTGCGATGACAAGAGTGATTGCTCAAAGTTACAGAACTTGAGGATGCTGAGAGCCAATGCAAGAAGGCGATAGATAGAGTAAAGGGCGGTTCGGTGAACCCGACCTACCTCGCCTAGTGGCCTTTTGTGGCTAATTTTTGTAAACTATAAATTGAATTTTGAACTGTTAATTGAGGAGTTCTTTTTCCTAGATTTTAGCTTACTATCATTTAGAATAGTTTCTGAGTAGACTTGAGAGCTTTTGGAGATTCAATACGGAGAGTTTGCTAGTGTATTACTGATTTTCTTTGATTTTGAGCATTGTGAAGGTTTGATTACTCTTACCCAGTTGACGGATAATCAATTTGGTAACCTTTTTTACCTTTTTATGATGTTTGGCAAAATCCCCAATTCTTGGGGTGTGATCATGTGAGTATGGGTTGAATTAGTTTATGGGTATTGATTATTACTAATTTAAATGCTATATTGAAGTGGATTTAATCATTAGCTGAGGTTTAATTTATGAATTGTAGTTGCAAATGCAGTTCTAATTTTGTGTTCTTAGCTTACGAGAGAGAGAAGTTATGGGATAAGGCTTATGATTAATGGTTTGTAGGTATTGGGTTGATATGGGTTCATCTTGAGAGAGTGAATCCTAAACCCAATCCCCATCTAGCTTGAGATAGTGGATGAATTAAGGTGTGGGTTGTTCTAAATTGCTATGCTAGATGATGTTCGAAAGAAATCACTTGTAGCGGAATAGTTGTTCGAGAGAAGGTTATTCCACTCATAGTCTAGCCTACCAACTGATATTTAGCTATTCATTACTAGTTTCAATTACCCATATAGTGAAATTTTCCTATAATCGATCATATCCCAAGAATTTGTCTCCCTATTGTTAATTTATCATTGTTTGACTACGTTGTAGTTGAAATTTCAAACCAAAACCCCCCATCTGACATTCGTGTCAACCATTTTAATTTATTTCATGTCTTTTTTGATAATGTCTATTCATATAGATAGCTAGATCACATTTGTACTTCTTGATTGACTTTGAACACGTACGGCTCCCTGTGGGTTCGACCCCAACTCATTAGTTGGGTTTTATATTACTTGACGATTATTTGCACTTAGAATTAGATGCAGTGTATTTGAAGCATTATTCATCAGTCTACTTAGTTTTAAAGGAAGGATTTTTGTCCCTTGAGTAGATGACTTTATTTAGAAATTATTGACAGAATATCATGGTTCGCGGTATTCTATTTATCGAAGTGTGACCAAGATGTACCGAGACTTGAAAAGAATTTATTGCTGGTCTGGCATGAAGAATGACATAGTTGAGTGCAACAGTTGGCTAATGTATATGTGAAGGAGATAGTGAGACTGCATGGGGTGCCCCTTTCTATCATCTCAGACCATGGTACCGAGTTCACATCCAAGTTTTGGGTGAAATTGCATGATGACTTCGGCACTCAACTCACTTTTAGTACAACTTTCCATCCACATACTGACAGGTAGTCAGAGAGAACGATCCAAGTGTTAGAGGACATGTTGAGAGAATATGTGATTGACTTTGGAGGTCATTGGGATAAGTTCCTACCGTTGTGTGAGTTCTCCTACAATAACAGTTACAACTGTAGCATAGACATGGCACCGTTTGAGGCACTTTATGGGAGGGGATATAGATCACCCATAGGGTGGTTTTAAGCTAGAGATGTGAAACCTCTGGGGGTTGATTTGGTGAAGGATGCTCATGATAAGGTGAGACGTATCCAAGCTAAGCTTCTAGCAGCCCAGAGTCGACATAAAAAGTATGCAAATCGTAAGGTAAGGGACATGGCATTTCAGGCTGGTGAAAAAGTTCTTCTAAAACTGTCACCCATAAAGGGCGTGATGAGATTTGGTAAGAAGGGAAAGCTCCGTCCTCGATACATTGGTCAATTTAAGGTTCTTGACTGTGTATGGCCAGTGGCTTATAGATTGGTGTTATCACCTAGCTTATCTGGAGTCATCCAGTGTTTCTTGTGTCGATGTTGAAAAAGTATCACGGGGAAGGAGATTACATCATAAAGTGGGACTCAGTGTTGTTAAAAAAAGACATTCAGCATGAGGAGAAACCGATTGCAATTCTTGATCGTGATGAATAGAAGCTAAGGACCAAACAAATTAAGTCTGTGAAAGTTGGATAGAGCCATCGTCCGGTTGAGGAAGCTACTTGCAAAAACCAGAAGGACATGCAAGACAAGTATCCCCAATTGTTCAATGATTCAGGTACTACTACACTATTGCTTTAGCCCTTTTATCTTATTTTGTCACTCAGGGACGAGTGATAGGTAAATCGATATCTACTAAAATGACCAGCTCCCCTCGTCATGGAAAAGCCAATGAGGAAGGAAATTGGGCAAGAAAACTTTTTATGTAATACTTGAAAAATTGTAGCCTAGTCCAGATTTGGGTGAAATTTGAGTCAGGTAAGGTCTAGGGAAATCTGATACTGGGGGATCTAATTGTGAATTTTATCACATGAGTAGATATCTAAGATGTTGAGGAACCCGTAAAACTTTACGGAATCAAATTCGGGCGAGTAGAACTCCCGAAACTGGTCTTAGTGTGAAAGGGTAGTTTTCAAACGTCATGGGTTGAAGTTGTGTTGTGAAATGGGGATTTGGAACTCAAATTCCGACTCTCTATCTCCATGTGATCTACAAGGGCGGGGCCGCTGTGGCGGAATGGGGTCCGCTGTAGTGGCTTAGTCCCAAATTAAGTTAGAAATAAACCCCAAAAGTGTTATTTTTGTGACAACTTCATTCCTAAAAGTTAACAGACAAACCAGAACGAGTTCTCGACAATTTTCAACGACATTTGGTCCTAAAGGTAAGGATTTTACTCCCCTAATCAATTTTTGATCCGTAGAACTTCAATTCTTGGGTAATTATTATTGGGGGACGGTTTTGAACTGAATTTAATGGTGGGAAAAATCCCTAGCAGCACCTTAGGATCATGGGTTTGGTCTTGAGTTATTGGGTTTGTTATAATCTGGGTAATTAGAACTTGATTTATTGATCCTTGAATTAAATCATTTTTTTACACCCCGAACAAGCAGAAAGAATCTGAAAAGGGAAGATTCAAGTTCCTTAGGGGGATTCAAGCTTGGTTTCGATATAGGTGATGGTTTGATTTCATGTTTGTGTGATGTATGTTGGTAATTGCTTCATTGTAATGAATGTATGTATGTGAATGGAACACTATTGATCAAACGAAATGAATTGAGTACGAATGAACAAATGTATGCAATGATTCAACACTTGATTGTATGATTATGAGTATGTACATTATGATTGTGAATGTGATTGTGGCTGTGTTGATTTGATTGGGTGTCACGTCCGATACATATATTCGATCAGGTGTCACGTTTTGACATATATATTGGATTGGGTTTCACGTTCCGACACACTAATTGGGCTCGGGTGTCACGTTCCATCACTCTAATAAGTTAGGTATTGGTTCCATGAGAGGAACATTAAATTGTCATATCTACTTGTTGTGAGAATGTGGAATTGTACATTGCTCCTAAAATGATAACTGAAGTATATATATATATTATGTACATGTCATGTTTACTATATTGTGACTGCTTATATATGTTTCCCTTACTGGAATATCCACGTGATCCTACCAGTACACTGTGGTTGTGTACTGATACTTCACTTGCTCATTCTAGGTTGAGTACAGGTCATCTTCAGGCGGCTACTAATGGACCTCAGCTAGGAGACCAATGATCGAGACCGAATTTCAAGGGTGAGCCAGTTCTTTCAGGCTGGCATGGATTTTTTAATTTTGTGTAGTCCATTTTCTTCCGACTTAGACTAGTACTTTAGAAATTCGTTTGTTTAGTTTCAGGGTTACCTTCCCCTGTTTTAGGCGTATCGTTGTTAGAGTTTTGGTACAATGACTTTGAAATTGTAGGGAATGTTTTTCGCAAATGTTTTAGTATTTGGTTTGTTAAACTTTTGGAGTTTATGGGAACTCCAATTTTCTTTAGACTTTTAAACCTACTTGTGCCTATCATTTCATTCAGTTGCTTAGTTTGGTTTTAGTAATGGTTCTCCCATCGGAGGGATAGTGCGGGTGCCAATCTCGACGGTCTGGATCGTGACCAAGGTTCTTTCCTGGTTTTAATTAGATTAATACTATGTCATTTTACCCAAGCCTAGGACCCCTATATAACTGATTTTAACCCCAAAACTCACCCATTCAAGTCATTATTTCCAAAACCCAAAAGAAATCCCAAGTTCTTCCTCTCAAATATTTCTCTCTCTAGAACTTGAAGAAGAAGAAAGAGTTCGAGCTTGCATCAATGTCAAGTCCTTATTCCTAAAGCAATTGTGGGCTTTGATATCAAGGTATGGTGTCTTTTCATCCATAGATTCCTTTTATCCATGGAGCCCCTAAGATTCCCCAATTGAAAAGTAGAAATTCCCCAATTCTAGTTAGGGTTTTCTTCTAAGTTGTAGGTATTAATGAATGTTGATTCAAAAGATTGGATTATTATTATTTATGCTTGAATTGAGTGCATTCAATGTTTTTAGGATGAACTTACAAGTACCCATACCTAACCCATGTCTAGGAATATGAAATCGATGCAAATGTGTTTTATGCCATGAAAGGAGAATGGTGGGTTTAGATGTATTCTTATAGGATTGAAGAGATACACCAAGGATTGCTTGAGATTGAAGCAGATACGATGATTATGATTATAATTGGCTTGAGATAGAGACATAAATGATGAATTATGATTTGTAGGGCTTTGAGAGTAAAGCTTAAGCATGAATTGTTGATTATTAGATAAAATTGTTGTGGAAAGAATTTACCCACATGATTTCCTTTATGAATGTATATATGCATGAATGTGAAAGCTTTTCTCACATAGAGTGATTATAGGTCGAAAGGCTTGCTCACCAAAAATGAATCAAAGAACTTCTGAACTATGTAAATAAGACCTATCTTGGATTAGCATAATGAGATGCTTCTCCATGGATAGCTTGGAATACCATAAAGAGATGCTTCTCCATGGATAGCTTGGATCAACATAAAGAGATGCTTCTCCATGGATAGCTTGGATTAGCATAAAGAAATGCTTCTTCATGGATAGCTTGGATTAGACTAAAGAGATGCTTCTCCATGGACAGGTTGGATTAGCATGATGAGGTGCTTCTCCTAGGTAGCTTAAATTGGTAATATGAGACCTATTCATGATGGCTTGGATTAACATAATGAGGTACCCATCCATGGTATCTTGAAGTGGTAATATGAGGCTTCTTCATGGATAGCTTGAATTGGTAATTTGAGACCCATTCATGGTAGCTTGGACTTGTATGATCCATGGTATCTTGGACTTGTAAGATCCATGGTAGCTTGGATTGGTAAGTAGTACCCTTCCATGGATAAGGACTTTAGCTTGGATTGGCAAGATGACATGCCTTCCATGGATAATAAGAACAACAAAGAAAAGACTACTCTCCATAAAACTTAGCATACTTATGATGAAGTAAGGTTACTTGAAGGAAGTGTCATTAGTATGTTTTAAGACGAGATTTACTTGTTATGATGAAAATGATTATCTTGTATTGTTGCTTGAGTTTCCCTTAATGAGATGTAAGACTAGAGGTGAATGACCCAAATCGTGACTAAGGATAAGTTGCGGTTACTTCAAGAAGTGTTCTCCTATGTTGATGATTTATTATGTGCATTGATTATACTTATGACTTATGGTGTCTAACTCTTATGCTTATGTTAATGTTTATACAAACTATCATATTTAATATATGTTTGTACTAACGTATACTCTTGCCTAGATTTCTTATCTATATGTAGGGTCCTCTGATCTGGACTCTCATCCCCGTGGCTAGGATCCTCTTATCATTCGAGGATTTGACCATCATTTCTCTTATTTTATTTCATTTTATGTTTTGAACAATGTTGTATGGGTTGTGTCCCAAGATATTCATGTTTTAGATGGTCTTGAGACGAGGTGGAATAGTCTTTCGCTTTTGATATAAAGACTTCAATTGTGTTGAAAATTATTAAATTGCCGCTCATTTCTATTATACTATGTTATGAATGCTAAGTGGCTTGTATGAGGCCTCTCGGGGTCTTTTAAGCCTTGTTACATTAGGGGGTACCCTTGGGTCGTGACAAACTTGGTAATCAGAGCACAATGTTTAGAATGGTTCTAGGATGTCTCAAAACCACGTCTAGTAGAGTCTTGTTAATAGGTGTAAAGCATGCCCTATTTATGAATGAGAGGCTACAAGATGCTTAGGAAATTTCACTTATTTCTTCACTCTAAGTCGTGCGATAGAGTTTAACTCTATAAAGGTCTTTCTCCTAATCCGTATCTGATGGTCTATAAGATATGACTACTTGAAGGGCTCATACTAGAAGGAATGAGGAAGACAATGTGGATCAATGAGCTCCTCCTCAAGATCCTCAACCTTTCATCTACCCTTTGGCCGAAAACCTAACTAATGCGGAGTGTAGGTATGCTTTTCAAGTGTTGTCTCAAACCGTGATGGCCCAAGCCAATAGGGAAGTTGTGAACCCAAATGTGGGTACCATGTCATCTAGAGTGAGGGACTTCACTAGGATGAATCTTCTGGAATTCTATGGTTCTAAGCTTGAAGAAGATCCTTAAGAGTTCATTGATGAGGTCTATAAGGTGTTGGCTATCATGGGAGTGACTCCGGTGGAGAAGGTAGAATTGGCTACTTATCAACCAAAAGGGGTTGCTCAAATTTGGTTCAACGAATGGAAGGAAGCAAGATCAGTAGAAGCGGGCCCCACAAAATGGGAAAGGTTTAATTCTGCGTATGTTGATAGGTTTTTTTCCTCTTGAGATAAGGGACGAAAAAGTGCTAGAATTTATCAACCTTCGCCAAGGAAATATGAAAATTAAGGAATATGCTTTGAGCTTTACTCAATTGTCTAAGTATGATTCTTTTATAGTTTCTGACTCTACGACAAGGATGAGCAAGTTTGTTTCAGGTGTGTCAGAATTAGTTGTGAAAGAGTGTCGCACGGGTATGCTAGTCCATGACATATATTTCTCGTCTCATAGTACATGCTCAACAGATTGAAGAGGAAAAGCTCAAGGAGAGTTTTAGGGAAACAAAGAGGGTAAGAATGGATGATAACAACTTTTCATACTTTAGGTCCGGTGGACATGGTTGTTAAAAGTTTCGGCAAAGTTTTTCCGGTCAAGGTTCTTCTAATGTTCCTCCAAGGTCTAAAAATGAAAGGGTGTCTAACCGTAAACCTCAAGGAGGAAATGGTAGTGGATCCCTATTCCCTACTTGTGTTAGGTGTGGAAAGAAGCACGAGGGTTAGTGTCTAGCCGGCATAGATGGTTGCTTCAGTTGTAGTAAAAGTAGTCGTAAAATGAGGGATTGTCCAATGATTAAGGCTAAGGGAAGAGAGGGAAAGCAAGCTCCTCCTAGTGGTTCATGTTCCAATGCTCCGAAGCAAAACCGATTCTATGCACTCCAGACTCGAGGTTAACAAGAGGGTTCTCCCGATGTGGTTACCGATATGTTAAAGGTTTTCCAACTTGATGTTTCTTCTTTACTAGATCCTGGAGCTACTTTGTCTTTTGTGCCATATGTGGCTATGAGATTTGATCTGGCCCCCCAAAGTATTGTTAGAACCTTTTTCGGTTTCTACCCCTGTTGGTGATTCTATTGTGGCTAAGAGGGTCTATAGAAGATGTTTTGTTTCCTTATCCCATAGGGTTACCCTTGTTGACTTGGTAGAGCTTGATATGTTAGACTTTGATGCTATCCTTGGGTATGCATTGGCTGCACTCTTGTAATGCTTTTATTTATTGTAGAACTCGTGTAGTCATGTTTCAGTTCCCAAATGAGCATATTCTAGAATCAAAGGGGGGAAATTCTATGCCTAGAGGTCAGTTTGTTTCTTTTATGAAAGCTAGAAATATGATTTGTAAGGGTTGTATTTAACATCTAGTTAGGGTGAGGGATATGGATTCTGAAACCCCTACTCTTGAGTCTGTCCCCGTTGTGAATGAGTTTCCAGAAGTGTTCCCAGATAATCTACTCAGTATTCCTCTCGAAAGGGAAATAGACTTCGATATTGACCTTTTCCCGAATACGCACCCTATTTTTATTCATCCTTATAAAATGGCTCCGGTGGAACTCAAGGAGTTAAATGAGCAATTGAAAGATTTGTTGGATAAGGTTTCATCCGACCGAGTATATCTCCATGGGGTGCTCCAGTTTTGTTTGTTAAGAAGATATATGGTTCACTCTGTATGTGTATCGATTACCGACAATTGAACAGGGTGACAATTAAGAATAAGTATCATCTTCCAAGGATAGATGATGTATTTTACCAACTCCAAGGTGTGAGTTACTTTTCTAAGATTGACCTCAGGTCGGATTATCACCTATTGAGGGTGAAGAATGAATATATTCTGAAAATGACTTTTAGGACCCGGTATGGTCATTATGAGTTTTTAGTGATGTCGTTTGGCTTGACTAATGCTCGGCGACATTTTTGGATTTGATGAATAGGGTGATTAGTCAAGCCAAACGACATTATCGGATAGGATGGATGGTTTTGTTGTTTATTGTGATGCCTCTAGAATTGGGTTGGGATGTGTGCTTATGCAGAATGGTAAAGTTATTGCCTATGCTTCATGGCAACTAAAGATCCATGAGAAGAATCATCCTACCCATGACCTTGAAGTAGCGGCGGTTGTGTTTGCCTTAAAGATATGGAGGCATTATTTGTATGGTGTTCATATTGACGTTTTCACCGACCATAAGAGTTTGCTATTTGTGTTCAATCAAAGGAATTTGAATCTTTGCCAAAGAAGGTGGCTTGAAATATTGAAAGATTATGATATGAGTGTTCTCTATTACTCCGGTAAGGCGAATGTAGTAGTAGATGCTCTTAGTCGGTTGTCTATGGGCAGTGTTGCTCACATTGTTGATGATAAGAATGAATTAGTACGATATGTACATAGATTAGCCCTCTTAGGTGTTCCGTTAGTTGTTCCAACAAAGGTGGTATTATGGTTCATAATGGGTCAGAATCATCTTTTGTGACAGATGTTAAGGCCAAGCAAGGTCTTGATCCAATTTTAGTAGAATTAAAGGAAGCGATACTTAGAAAATCCGTTGAGGATTTCTCCCAAAGGATAGATGGTGTTTTTAGATATCAAGGTCGTTTGTGTGTTCTGAATGTTGATGACTTGAGGGAACATATCTTGACAGAAGCCCATAGTTCTGGATATTACATTCAACCGGGAGCCACCAAGATGTACCATGACTTGCGGGAGATCTATTGGTGGAATGGGATGAAGAATGATATTGCGAGATTTGTGGCTAAATGTCCAAATTGCCAACAAGTGAAAGTTGAGCATCAGAAGCCAGGAGGTTTATCCCAAGATATTAGCATTCCTACTTGGAAGTGGGAAGAGTTGAATATGGACTTCATAGTTAGGTTGCCACGTACACGGCGACAACATGATTAGATTTAGGTAATAGTAGACCGAATGACAAAATCGGCTCATTTTATTCCCATCAAGGTTTCTTATTCGGCGGAAGATTATGCTAAATTGTATTTCAGGGAAATGGTAAGGTTGCATGGAGTTCCCTTGCCCATTATCTCTGATAGAGGTACTTAGTTTACTTATCAGTTTTGGAAGTTTTTCCAAAAGGGCCTTGGCACTAAAGTTAAGCTTCGCATGACTTTTTATCCACAAACCGATGGTTTTAATTTCCGAGAGGCATAAGAAATTACGTTCCCTTCTTGCATCAAAACGCATCTGAGACCATTGTGAGAAGCATCATTGTATACTACATACTCTTTCCCTTCAATTGGTAGAGTAAGTATAGGCGCTTGAATCAACAAGGATTTGAGAGTTTGAAAGCTCTCTTGACATTTGTCATCCCAAATAAACTTTACTTCCTTCTGCAAGAGCTTAGTTAAAGGAGAGGTGATAATGGAAAAGCCTTTCACAAATCTTTTGTAGTATCCTGCTAAGCCCAAGAAACTGCTTACCTCGGTTGAACTTTTAGGAGGTCTCCATTCAACAACCACATGTATCTTACTAGGATCCACCTTCACACCTTCTGTTGATACAACATGTCCCAGAAAAGCTACTTCATCAAGCAAAAATTCACACTTAGAAAGTTTAGCATAAAGCTCTTTCTCCCTCAAAATTTGCAAAATAATCCGGAGGTGTTTATTATGGTCTTCATTACTTCTGGAAAATATTAAAATATCATCTATAAAAACAATCACAAACTGATCAAGATAAGGTTTGAATACTCGATTCATTAGATCCATAAATACCGCAGGAGCATTTGTCAATCCGAATGGCATCACCAAAAATTCATAATGACCATATCGAGTTCTAAAAGTAGTTTTAGGAATATCATTCGCTCTAATCCGCAGTTGGTGATATCCAGACCTTAAATCAATATTTGAAAATACTTTAGCACCCTTAAGTTGGTCAAACAAATCATCGATCCTTGGTAGCGGATATCTATTCTTGATTGTTATTCTGTTCAATTGTCTATAGTCAATACAAAGCCTAAGAGTGACATCTTTCTTCTTTACGAATAAAACAAGGGCTCCCCAAGGAGAAACACTAGGTCCAATAAAACCTTTCTCAAGAAGTTCTTGCAGTTGAGATTTCAATTCTCTTAATTCTGTTGGAGCCATTCTATAAGGAGTGACAGAAATAGGGGTAGATCCAGGGATAAGCTCGATTGGAAATTCAACCTCTCTTTCCGGGGGAAATCCCAGAAGGTTTTCTAGAAATACTTCTGGAAAATCACATACAGTAGGTATGTCTTTGATACAAGGACTCTTCAATTTTGTATCAACTATGTGAGCAAGGTATGCCCCACAACCTTGGCGCATCAACTTTCTTGCCAAGGCCGCAGAAATAATACTAGATGTCACTGATCTTTCACCTTGTACAATGATGTGTAAAAATGTAGGATCTTTAAAAGTCACATGCTTAGACCTACAATCTATCACCGCATGATATTTATAAAGCCAATCCATCCCAATAATAATATCAAAATCCTTGAAGGGCATTTCAATCAAATCAGCAGGGAAGACTAGGCTTTGAATCACAAAGGGACAATCTTGGTATACTCGATTACACACAACTTGATAACCTAAAAGACTTTCAACTAGCACATTATAATCAAGTCTCACAGATTTCACATTTCCAGGAAGAACAAGTGATGAAAAAATATAGGAATGAGTAGAACCAGGATCAAACAATGTAAACACACATAAGCCAAATAAATAAAATTTATCGACAACCACTTCTTGTCCATCTTGATCATCCCTTTGCCTCATCGCATAAGTGCATGCAGTAGCCTTTTGCCCACTAGCCTGATTAACTCCACTTGTACCTGCTGCCTGGGTGTTTTTAGGTCTTGCATCTCTATTAGTTTGAGGAGGATTAACAAGAGGCTTATGAACTGAGCCTTCAGTTTTAAAGGAATGAGCATTACTAGGATTAGGACAATCTTTCACTTTATGATCAAAGCTCCCACAATTGAAACATGCATCAGAAGCTCTCCTGCAAGTGCCATAATGATTCTTTCCACATTGTGGACAAGTAGGAATGCGAGGCTTTCCTTGGCCATAATTTGGAGTGCTAGCTGTAGAAAATTCTGATCTATTTTGCCTTTGTTGAGGTGGCCTGTTATCACTACCAGCCTTAGAATTATCAAACCTTCCCCTTTTGGATGGACCCCCAAAATCTGGTCTAGGCTTTCGTAATCTGTTTTCATTTCTACTTGTTTCTTCTTTATCAAGTCGTTCCCAAGTAGAAGCAGCAGACACTAGCTTACAAAATTTCTCATGTTACAGGATCGCCACATTCTTTCTAATGGAATCATTTAAACCATCTTCAAATTTCCTGCACTTGTCTTTTTCATGTTTAATAATACCACCAGCATAGCGAGAGAGCCTTAAAAACTTTTGTTCGTAATCAGCAATAAACATGCCTCGTTGCCTTAGATTCAAAAACTCTCTTTTTTTTGGCATCACAATAAGCTGGTGGGACATACTTCATATGAAATTCCTTGAGAAAATCATCCCAAGTAAGAACAGAAGGTTTTACCTTGGCATTCGGAACACTTACCCACCAATCATAAGCATCCTTTTGTAACAGTGAAATAGCATACTTAAATTTGGCAACATCTGAACAGTCCAACTGCTCAAATACCCTCTCAATCCAATAAAGCCATTATTCAGGATCTGTGGGATCAACAGTGCCTTCAAACTCCACTCCACCCATTTTCCTCATTTTCTCAAAGTTAATCATGTGGGGATCATGCATCGATTCAACAATATGGTGGAAGAATTCAGCCATTTGTTCAAAATGAGGATTCATGGTTTGAGTACCATGACTCATGTGAGGATGTGGACCAGCTCTTACACCCTGATGGTTTCCACTTTAGAACAACTAGTGTGGGGAACATACTGATTCGAGATATGTTCTCCAACCCCTTCCAGTGCGTGAGGTTGGGAAACAGAGGCACCCGAACCTTCATGAGCAGCTTCCATAGGTCGTTCAGAAGAAATGGCCATAACTTAATTCCTTCAAAAGGGAAGATCACATTGCATTAGGGATGTGCACTAGATGCATATGCACTCTACATGCGATGCAATTATCATAAACCATATAAGAGAACAAATAATCTAAACAGAACCTTTCCGAAAGCAAACAACTATATTAGTAATCCACGACAATAGTCCTAGAACAACAAACCTAGGCTCTGATACCAACACTTGTAGCGATCCTTTCAAAACGATACCACTACTTAAACAAGAAATCTAATTAAATATTTGTGACATTTAAAACCAATTAATGAGAGCATACTGATTTTAATCTAGTAGAAGGATTAGATTTATAACGAACTCCAAAAAAATAATAATATAACATTTAAGCAATTAACCGACTAGATCTTCATGCATATGTTAACCTCACACTCGAGGGTGAAATAACAAGAATATTACAAGCTTTTGAGTACCGAAATCAGCCGGCTCATGCTTCACACACTTTCAAGACATATAACAAATTAGTATAATACAAGACTTGGGTTTACACACCCTAAAAAGATAAAAACGTATAAGCTTACTTATATTACAACCCATGGTGACATGACCAAATCAGCCCTCAAAATATCTTGTAAATATACAGCACAAAGATCATGTACAAGTCCCAAGGTTTATACAAACTATATATGCCTATATGCAAATGTGATCTTTCTTAGGGCTTTCAAAATCTCCATCTTCAATGGCCAGCTTCAACCATCATCGCGAACAGCCCCTACGATAGAAAAAACTATCGCTAAGAATATAGCTTAGTGGTGTAAAAACTATAGGTTTGGAGACCTCAAATTCGACAAGTTATCATTCTCAAGTCAAGGGCAGCACGATCAAACAAAATCAATAAATCAATAAATCAAATAATCAATATACAAGGAGTATCAAGTTCAATATTTAAAGGTCCAAATGTCAAGAATGCTCATAGCAGAACTTTTCAAGAGATTCAACAAGGCTCACCCAACATATACATCATGTCGTCACACTAAGCACGAGAAGGTATCAAGAAGGATCAACGCCCTACATCAAGAAGGTTCAAAACCCAATAATCAAGAGAACCAAGAACCATATTAAAAATGGTTTCCTAGTTCGTACTTAAAATGGAAAACTTCCATTCTTAAGACGAACTAAAAATCCAGAGTCAAGATGGCAAATGATTCGAACCAAGAGGCATGCCAAGAGTGACAAAGTCACAGCCACAAGAAGGACAAAGTCCCAACAAGAGTACCAAGTGATCAGACAATCCGTACAAGTGGGCAAATTACACAAGCATCTTCAATGTATTAAAGAATACCAATACGACAATGCAAAGTGACAAGATGTAACCAAGGTACCAAGTTAAATTTCAGATATACCAGCAGGTTAAAAAAATATAAGTATCGGTTTATACACAAACCTCAGTTCTTTAGCACAAAAACAGTCCAACAAAACTCCACGAGTCAAACCGTAGACCTAGCAGCGTATCAAAGTCTTCAACTT
>JAJOOH010014628.1:0-36479 GCA_029582605.1 Solanum gracilifrons | reverse complement strand
TATATATAATATTTTTTTATCTCTTCCATTAGATTATTATGGTCTTTATTTTATTTTAGACTAACTAGATAACTAGGGATGGGAAATGGGGTGGTTGCAAGGTGAATCCGCAGATACTTTAGAATATGTAGATGTTTTGGTACACGACTTCCAGGTTTTAGGAGGTTAGATCTGCATACTTTTTTAATATAGTTGAGGACTTGTTTTAATTAATGATGACATTTCCTTTTAGTTATTTAGTTTATTTTGGTTAGTAGGTAATAGGTTTGCCCACCGGAGGTTTAGTGTGGGTTTATGTTATGACAGTTGGATCGTGACAGACCTGCTATTTTTTAATCAAATAGGCCCAAATTTATTAAAAGGAATCAGACCAAATATTTACAACAAAAAAAAGGCACACGGTCCGGCCAAAAAAAAGAAAAGTAAACAAATAAATAACAAAACAAAGTGGAAATATCTTGAATTAAATGAACTCGAAGCTTCTCATCTTCTTTTCATCAACTAGGTGTGCAGATCCGCAGAGCTCAATCGATGGAGCTTAAAGGTAAGGTCCTTTCTTTACTGCACCTCGAGTTGTCTGAACAGTTCAAAACACTTAGTAAATTTCCACCTTACTCATGTTGTTATATTTGACATGTTGTGAATTATATTTGATAAGTTCTTATGTTCCTTGATGTTTTGATGATCTCTTCATAAGTGCAGGGACCTGGTCCTCTGCAGAGTATGAATACTCGTCCAGTGGTTAAAGTGTTGTACAGCTGGAAAGCTGTCTGCGTCAGAAGGTTGGTGAAGCTGCAGAGTACTCCAACAATCAAAAGCGATGAGGAGAGAGCCAGCATGTATTCTCAAGAACTTACTAAGAGAAGTTTGCAAGGGACCTGGTCCCTGCAAGACTGCGATGTGAAAGGACGGCAAGACAACTGTCAGAAAAGCTGCCACTTCTGATGTGGTAGGTGCAAAACTTTTCTAAACAGCAGGCTCTCAGCCAATGGGCGGTCCGAAGGAGATTGTGTTCATTTTAATATAGTCTCTTCCAACAAAACATAAACTTAAGATTTTGGCAAACAAAAACTCACAAGCTTAAAAGGAAAAAGCCATCTTCAAGGTAGAACAATACCACTCAACAAAAGGATCTGATAAAGATTGAAGCATCTTTGTTGAGTTTGAGTTTTGTGTCTATCATTTTATAAGTTTTTGCATCTTGAAACTTCTCAAGTATACAAGAAAAGACCATTTTGGTGAAGTATTCTCCAGCAAGCACAACAAGGACCTGATCAAGCTGCAAGCATCTGAGTGTGTCTTAGGAGTTATACTTTCGTGCGTATATTGTAAATCTGTTCCTAGTCTATAAAGGATTCAAATATTTGCTTCTATATGGAAAGGTCTAAGTCGATTAGAGTTAGCCGATTTAGTTAGCAGTGTTGTATCTGCTCAGTCAAAGTCTAAGTCATCTAGGAGCTAGTTGATTTAGTGGGCAGTGTGGTATCCCCTTAGAAAAGTCTAAGTTATCTAGGGGTGATAGCTTAGTGGGCAGTGTTGTATTTGCTTAGGCTCGTCTAAGTAATAGGATATATTGCTTTGTATGGAGATTAGTTGGTTAATCTCATATTGTAAACTGGCTTTTACTTTTGCTTTGAGAAGATTAGTAGAAGCAGTTCGAAAAGTCCTGGCAGACCAGGTAGTGGTTTTACTCCCTTGAGCAAGGAGGTTTCCATGTAAAGGTGTTGTGCAATCTTTACTTTCAACACTCTGTTTATTTTTTGTTATTGTAACTGTGTTGAGGACCTGGTCCCATCTAGACTAGTGGACGTATACATTCCCACAAGTGGTATCAGAGCGGGTGCTGTCTAGCCTGTTAACCCCAAGAGAGATTCATATGAAAAGAATGGCTGCTCCACTAAGATGGGAAGAAGGTCGGTCTTCAACCAGGCCACCCTTGTTTGATGGTCTGTATTATCCGTGGTGGAAACATTGCATGTTTGACTTCGTAATGGCTGAAGAGTGTGAAATGTGGGATGTTATTTGTGAGAGTCCCTATGTGCCATCTATAGAAGTAAAATATGGGGATGTCATAAGGGTCGTTGTGAAAACTCGACAGCAATACAATGAATTTGACAAACGGAAAGTTGAGAAAAATCACAAGGCTAAGAATTTCTTAATGTGTGGAATTGGACCTAATGTATATTATCTGATTTCTTTGTTCGAATCAGCTATAGAAATTTGGGATCTGCTGAGAACTACCTATGATGAACTTGAGAAAACAAGGGCAGATCTGACTTGGGATGCTGATCATAAGGGAGATGCAGAAAGGTATGAATCACTAGCCTCCAAGGTGTCACAATGTGAGAACCTTGAAGTAGATGAGACCATGGACTATCTCACTCAAAAATTTCAAAAACTTCTAAGTAAACGTGGAGGTTCCATGAAGGAAGAAGCTCATGATAGCGCTACAAGCTAGTGGCATGTGTTACAAGCGCGATCAACCAGGTCACACCATGAGAAATTGTCATGTGCTTAAAGTTGATCACAAGGAAGTAAAAGACCAAGAGGGGGACCAGGTCCGTGCCAGCAGTAGCAGTAGAGTAACCTTTTTCCAGATGGTAAAGAGGGAGATGACTACATGGGAAGACTCCTCGAGTGTTTCAGATGACTCTGAGCACTCTGATGAAGCCTTTATGGTAAAATCTGATGATGAGGAATATGAAGAAGAGGTAACCCTTTCTGATCTTAAACAAAACTTGCATGTTTATTGTGTTAAGAAGTTGAGAAGTCTAGCCGTTTGTTTTGATTGACTCTTTCATTGAGTTAACAACTGAAAATGATCTGATGAACAACAACCTAGATATCCTTCGAGAAGAAAAAGTAGCCTTGGTTGAACAAATGTCTGTTGTGGAAGAACAATTGATGGTTCTAGAAGCTGAAAATCTAGAACCTAAGGAAAAATTAAAGATGTTGAGTAAGAAATGTGGCAGCGGTAAGGGGGAGGCCAGCAACTTGCAAATCGAGCTAGAAACTAGTTTGAATACTGTTGAAACAAAACTTGCTATGGCCTTGGAGAGAAATAATCATTTCGAGAGGGACCTGGTTCGTCTCAAAGAAGAACTGAACAAATCTCTCAAGTGGATCAACTCCTCAAAATTCCTTGCAAAGCTTACCAGTCAAGGTTAAAATGATAGGAAGGGGTTAGGAAATTCAAGCAAAAGTCCTTCTTACAATCTCCATGGCAAAAATGTGTCCATGTCTTATAGTTTGCCGTGTCTCCATTGTGGTCGCGATGGTCACTTGAAAAAGGATTGTCCAGCTTGGAAAATGACCCAAGATAAACTCTCAAAATATTCTAAGCAGAGGAACAAGAAGAAGAAGGGACCTGGTTAACAGAGCAATAAGCAGAAGAAGAGACCTGGTCAACAGAAGAACTGGCAGAAGAAGGGACCTGGTCGTGCTCCTGTTCCTACGTTGAAAAAAATCAATCTGCCTTACTAGACAAAGAATTCTCTTATCACTTCTTTATCTACTTACTAGGAACTCCAACTAAAGTGGGTTCCCAAGGCTAACAAGTGATATGGTATTCTTCTGAGAAGTAGCAGCAATCAACGTTGATTCATGAATTTCGGATGATCAAGGCACGTGACTGGGAAACTGAAAACTTCTTCTCTCTCAAGGAACTTCAAGGTGGAGTTGTCTCATTTGGCGATGGCAGAAAAGGTATGTTTTTTTTGTGAAGGCATGATTGGGAAATCTATGGAACACACTATTGAGAATCTGCACTATGTCAATGGTTGAAGTACAATCTTGCAAGTGTTTCATAGATTTGTGATGAATGAAATAAAGTTAAGTTCTTATCGGAAAGAACATGTGGTCACAAACTTGCTCTCTCGGGCAATGATCTTGGTAGAAAAGAGAAGCAAGAACATGTGTATTGCTGATCTGATAACTGCTTGTTGTGACAGTCTCACTTGCCTTAGTGCTTAAAGTGAGAATACTGAGGTATGATATGGGAGACATGCTCTTGTGAATGTTTATCTACTGCACAAACTTGTGTCAAGGGACCTGATCTGCAGTCTGCAAAAAATGAAATTTGTAGACGACAAAGGTTGTGACGTTGGTATTAAAGAAAAGCAGATCATAACATCCTTAAGGTGGAATAAGCATGCTTTTAATCTTCCAAAGAACTTCTGGGTGAAGTGGTAAATACTACATGTTGTGTGACCAAAAGGATGATATTGAGCTCAATATTGATTAAAGAATAGTTACAGTATACTCTTCCTCCAGCAAGGCTTATTGGTTGTATAAAAGGGTGCTCATATGATTTTTTATGAGTGGGGAATAGTGGAGAAGTTGCAAAAGAAAGATGATTCTGAGATGTAAGGGTTGATTCAGATTCATAGAGATGATCTAAATAGTGAGCTTGCTGAATAATATCCTCATCATGAATCCAATAATCTCAAGGAAGCTTTACAAGATGCAGACTTGGTAATATCATTGCAAGAAGAAATCCATCAGTTTGAGAGGAGCAAAGTGTGGCACCTGGTCCCCTGACCTATCAACAAAATAGTTTTTGAAACAAAATGGATCTTCAGAAACAAACTTGATGAGCATGAAACCATTACTAGAAAAAGTCAAGGCTTGTGGTGCAGGGGTACAACCAAGATGAGGGGATTGACTATGATGAGACTTTTGCTCCTATAGCAAGAATGGAAGCCATCAGAATTCTGATAGCATTTGTTGCTCATATGGAATTCAAGCTCTTTCAAATGCAT
This sequence comes from Solanum gracilifrons, assembly GCA_029582605.1. Classification (NCBI taxonomy): domain Eukaryota; kingdom Viridiplantae; phylum Streptophyta; class Magnoliopsida; order Solanales; family Solanaceae; genus Solanum; species Solanum gracilifrons. Next base: position 31,719 of record JAJOOH010014628.1, on the reverse strand, counting down.
GTCAAGAGTGCCTTCTTGAATGAGAATCTGAAGGAAGAAGTGCATGTCAAACAACCCCTAGGCTTTGAAGATACAGAACTGCCAAATCATGTGCTGAAGTTAGACAAGGCTCTGTATGGGTTGAAACAAGCTCCCAGAGCATGGTATGAACACCTATAAATATTTCTTCTTGCAAATGGATTCAAAAGAGATCTACTTTGCAAGGAATTCGCTGATCTGATGAGTAGTGAGTTTTAAAATGAGCATGATGGGAGAACTCACTTTCTTCCTAGGTTTGCAGATCAAACAAACCTCCCAAGGCATTTCAATATGCCAAGAGAAGTACATCAAAGAGCTGCTCAAGAAATTTAATCTTCTTAAGGTAAAGGTGTTGGATACTCCTATAAGCACAAGTGTGACACTTTATAGAGATGAAAATGGCATGGAGGTCAATCAGACCATGTATAGGGGAGTTATTTGGTCACTCTTGTACCTCACAGCAAGCAGGCCAACCATAGTGTTCTGTGTAGAAATGTGTACAAGATTTCAAGCAGCACCAAAGGAGTTTCACCTGAAGGTAGCCAAACGTATCCTGAGATACTTGGAGGGAACTCAGGACCTGCTCCTCTTCTACCTAACAGGTGACTCACTTGATCTAATCGGTTTTGCAGATGCTGACTATGCAGGCTTTCTTGTAGATAGAAAGAGTACATCAGGCATGGCACATTTTCTTGGATCATCACTGATTTCTTGAGGGACAATGTTGAGAAGCAAAATGTGGTGATGAAGTTCTGTAAGACTGAAGACCAGCCGACTGATATCTTTACAAAGTCATTGAGTAAAGAATGTTTCATTAAAAATAGGATGAGGCTGGGGATGCACAAGATTACCTGATTCCTTGACAAGTTTGCACAAAAATCTTCTATTTTGATTATGTTACGGAGGGTAAGTATCTATACTTGTTTTAATGCTTGTCACTTAAGAATTCACTTCTGGTACCTTAATGCAGGTATACACTCATGGTGTGTCTAGCTGAAGGTAAGATTAAATCATACAAACAGGGTTGCCAACTGAAAAGGGGACATGGTCCTCCTGAGGTTAGTATCACTTACGCTACACTCTTTGTATATCAACATCACTGCCACGTGTCCCTTACCCATTCATCGCGTCAGTTTCAAATGTCTTTTTACTTTTAAACCAAAGGTTGCTACTGTTTGGGGACCCGATGTGTTTTCGGTTTTATATACTACTTCTCTTAGTGAATCAAATTACAAAATCTCATCAAACAATTCTCGTTGAAATTCACTAATCCCCTTTCCAAAGCTTTTCTCTCTTTCTCAAAATGCCTAACTCTAATTCTTCTTCAAAGATCCCCATTTCCCAAGAAGTTGAAAACCCTAGTTCATTCAACTTCTCTTTTCCTACTCTAGAAGGCTGCAAAGAAATCTCCTGTGAAAAGGGAGAAAGTTAGAAAATAGGTGGCTGAAAATTAAAACTCATAAAGGGACCAGGTCCTAGGGTGCAAAAACACAGTGAAGAAAAGGAATTGATAAGGGAGGAGCGGATAACAACAATGGAGAACCAAAAGGTTTTGAATGGCCAAGTCTTTGACCCTGACATCCTAACCAAATTTGGCATGTCAAATCTTTTTTATGTTGTCTCCATTTAAGGTTGGAACCATCTCTTTGAACCACCAGTTTCGTACATGCACGAACCTGAGGTGCGTGAATTTTTCTACAAAATGGAACTTCTGGAAACTGGTGGAATCGCGACTACTGTCAGGAATGTTGAAACATGTCTGGATGAAGAAATATTGGGGATCATTTTAGGGGTTCTGTGGAAGGAATTCAAACGATCGAAGGTTGTAAACCATCTAGTGACTTCACAAATCTTGCCACAAAATGTGGAGATGTTAAGAATGCAGGGTTACCAAAAAGGTTTCTTAAAGGGGAATATCAGTTGCTTTTTGAGTTCATCAACAAGGTGTTAGTGCTCAGAACTGAAAAGAGAACAGTGGCATCTGTTGCTGATCTTTTTCTCATGGAGAAACTTGATGAACTTGAAGAGATCAACCTCCCTGCCATTATGCTGGAATGTGAGTGTGTTGAAAGAAAAGCTAGGGGTTGATCTCAAGTGGCAGATGTTCTAGAGTAGCAGGCTGCTCTTAAACGGGAAGTTACTGATCTCACTGAGATTCCGAATAACAAGGAAATTGAAATGGCTTCACTGAGGTCTGAATTACAGAAGGCGGTTTCGAGGGGACCTGGTACCAATGATGGAAATGAGCAGGTGTTGCAAAAGTTGAGGGATGAAAATGAAAGGCTTCTGAAGACAAATGTCTCACCCAGTGAGGAAGTTAAGGCTCTCAACTTTCAGCTTATCAAGGCTCATGAAGATGCAAATGAGCGTCTGTCTTTGTTTATGCGCACCCTCAATCCCCTTCCCCCTCCGTCCTAAAAGTGTCTTGTTTCCCTAGTTTCCCTCTTTGTTCTTCAATCCTGATTAAAACTCTTGTGGCTTTGTGTTTGTTTCGACTAACTAAAGTGGTCAGTATTTGTGATCTAATGCTATTTATGTTTTTCCCATGTTCATGTGTGGCTTAATATTCTCTTTATGCTTACATACACATGTTCTGTGTGACCAAAGGCCCTGAATTCATTATTGCCTTGCATTTAACTTGAATATGTTTACTGCTTCACCTTTTCAATGATGTCTAAAGGGGGAAGTTTTGTTGTAAAGTTGGCTGTGGAATAGGGGCACTGAACTAAGGGGGAACTGTGGTTGTTAGGGGCATTTAACTAAGGGGGAACGAACTGTGGTTGTTACTAGTGCATTAACAAAGGGGGAAATTGTTATGTATTTAAATGAATGTTTGTTCGGTTGTTTGTCATCATCAAAAAAGGTGAAATTGATAAGTGCTTAAGTTCCTAGATGTTTTGATGATCTCCTCACAAGGGCAAGGACACTAATTAAGGGGGAACACCAGTTATTGAATGAATGTTTGTTCACTCACATGAGGAGTTATGCAGGTTGTTTGTCATCATCAAAAAGGGGGAAATTCATAAGTTCTTATGTTCCTTGATGTTTTGATGATCTCTTCACAAGTGCAGGGACCTGGTCCTCTAAAGAATATGAATACTCATCCAGTGGTCAAAGTACTGTACAGCTGGAAAGCTGTCGCGTCAGAAGGTTGGTGAAGCTGCAGAGTACTCCACCAATTAGAAGTGACGAGGAGAGAGCCAACACGTATTCTCAAGAACTTACTAAGAGAAGTTTGCAAGGGACCTGGTCCCTGCAAGATTGCGATGTTAAAGGACGACAAGACAACTGCCAGAAAAGCTGCCACTTCTGATGTGGTAAGTGCACAACTTTTCTAAACAGCAGGCTCTCAGCCAATGGGCGGTCCCAAGGAGTTTGTGTTCATTTTAATATAGTCTCTTCCAACAAAACATAAACTTAAGATTTTGGCAAGCAAAAACTCACAAGCTTAAAAGGAAAAAGCCATCTTCAAGGTAGAATAATACTCACTTAACAAAAGGATCTGAGAAAGGGTTGAAGCATCTTTGTTGAGTTTGAGTTTTGTGTCTATCATTTTATAGGTTTTTGCATTTTGAAACTTCTCAAGTATACAAGCAAAGACCATTTTGGTGAAGTATTCTCCAGCAAGCACAACAAGGACCTGATCAACCTGCAAGCATCCAAGTGTGTCTTAGGAGTTATACTTTCGTGCGTATATTGTAAATCTGTTCCTAGTCTATAAAGGATTCAGATATTTGTTTCTGTGTGGAAAGGTCTAAGTCTGTTAGAGTTAGCCGATTTAGTGAGCAGTGTTTTATCTGCTCAGTTAAAGTCTAAGTCATCTAGGAGCTAGTTGATTTAGTGGGCGGTGTGGTATCCTCTTAGAAAAATATAAGTTATCTAGGGGTGATAGCTTAGTGGGCAGTGTTGTATCTGCTTAGGCTCGTCTAAGTAATAGGATATATTGCTTAGTGTGGAGATTAGTAGATTAATCTCATTTTGTAAACTTGCTTTTACTTTTGCTTTGAGAAGATTAGTGGAAGCAGTTTGAAAAGTCGTGGCAGGCCAGGTAGTGGTTTTACTCCCTTGAGCAAGGAGGTTTCCATGTAAAGTTATTGTGCAATCTTTACTTTCAACACTCTGTTTATTTTTTGTTATTGTAACTGTGCTGAGGACCTGGTCCCATATAGACTAGTGGACGCATACATTCCAACAATATCTGAGGTGGCGACTCTACCTCTTGAGGGATCCGACCAAAATATAGTTTGATTACTATTCATGAATCTCTCACGGCTTCAGTTGAGCTTTTTGATCTATGTTTTGGAAAAAGGTAACATTCAATAGCTTTTAGATCTAAAATCAATGGGTTTAATCATTTAAGTAATAATACCAACATTGAAATTATCGCCTTCATATTACTAGCATTCAATTTATCGATGAAAGAAAGGACATGGGATACTAATATAATGAGCTAATTACAGAAACTAGATTTATAAAACAAAAGGAAAAAAAGGAATATAGTGTAATACGATGTAAGCCCCAATTTATTACCAAATGTGACACCTCAAGATCTCACAAGGTGCATGGAATATTTAAACAACAAAATCTCTTTCATACTCAACTTAGTATTTAGAGGATTACTCTTTTTCCTTATATTACATATTTATATATTAACTTTATGTACCAGACCAGTAGAACTATATTGTTGATGTAGAAATGTCTGCCTGTCTAATTTGATAATTTTCTTAGATTGAATTGGAACCTCATAAAAGTTGTTGTATTCAATATTCCCAGAAAGCTAAAAAACTAAGTCAGAAGAAAATAAACACGAGCGATTTCCCCCTTTAAGAAGTGTTGTACTCTTATGGTTCAAGTATCCCTTAGCATATTATTGGTGTTGAGCTCCATTGTCACTCTCATAGGAAATTTCCACTCTCCATTCAAGATGTGTACTGATTCTAGAGAATTAGTTTCAATTATGACCTTAGATGATTGTTTATAATAATAATATGATAATCATTCCCTAATAGAAATAGTCTCCATAACTAGGATAGTGAATAAACCATTTTTAGACTTTTAGCACATAATATATCACCATTAGAATCCCTCACACAAAAATTTTCAGAGATAAGTCCTGGATTTCCCCTTAACACTCCATGTGTATTACATTTCCACCTACCTGTAGAAGGTGGAAACAATTTTACTAGTTTGTACCAAAATTTTGGCCTATATCCATCCTAAACTGCACTCATATAAGGCCAGGAACATCTGAATAAAAACATCTTTATAAGAAGTTTCTTATAAAGCGAGTGATATCCCATAGCACCTACTCTACATAGTATGTCCATCCATGCAAAATTGTATTTCTCCTTTTCAGTAAGTACCGCATGATAATGTTAGGCATTGCCTGAAAGATGATTTTCTGCCTACTAATTCCTTAACAATCCCACCACCTTTTAATAATTTGTTTGACATGGATCGTATGACCAATGATACAAGAAGCTTTTGAAAATACTTCCACACAGTATTTGATACTTACTCATTAATGAATAAATGATCCACACTTTTGCTTGTTATGAAAATTATATATTCCTTATTATTAAGTCTTTGTTTTGTGATTGTATTGTAAAACCTTCACCTATCTATTAGGATTTTGTAGGTATTTTTTCATCTCTGATGTCACGACCCAGACTGTCATGATTGGCACCCACACTAACTCTCCGGTGGGAGAACCATAAAGTACAACTCATCTCACAAATTTTATGAAAACTAAGGCATTTAAAGATACGGAAGCAAGTTTAAATGCAAAAATAAACTGGAGTTCCCATAAACTCCTAAAGTTAAACAAATGACTACCAAATATTGTGGAAAAAATTCCTAGAGCCTGAAAGTCAATGTACCAAAACTCTAACAATCCACAAGTCTAAAGAATAAGGGTACAACCCCAACTAACATATGAAATAACTAAATAGTCTAAGTCCAAAGGAGATGGACTAAACAATAAGAAGGACTCCATGGTAGCTTGAAAGAACTGGCTAACCCTTGAAATCCGGTCTCGATCACTGATCTCCTAGTTGAGGTCTATCAGTAGACGCTTCAAGATGCCCTGTACTAAAAAAAGAACGACCAAGTGCAATATCAGTACACAACCATAGTGTACTGGTAGAATCACGCGGCCATTCCAGTAAGCACAACATATACAAGCAATCACAACAAGGTAAACACATACATGTACATAATATATATATATATATATACGCATCGGTTATCATTTCAGGAGCAATGCACAAATTCCACATTCTCAATAATAAGTAGATATAACAAATCAATGGCCCTCTTATGGAAGTCATACCCAAACTGTTAGTGTACCAGAATGTGGCACCCGATCCTAATTAGTGTGTCGAACGTGACACCAGATACAATATATGCGCCGAAATGTGGTGCTGGTGAGTCCACAATTTTGACTCATTTAGGGCTATATTTTGATAGAATTAGTGTCCTCAAATGCATATTTTGTCTCAATATCTGATGAAAATCCTTAAATTTCAGGTATTTAGAGTTTGAGGCAAAGAATGAACACTACTTGGCAAGAAGGAACAAGGCGGCTGAAAAGAATGAAGAAATGAAGGCCTGAAGATTGTCGAGCCCAGTTGGTGAGTCACCGATCGGCCTGGAGATCGCCTTTTGTTCCAGTGTGCTGAGCCCTGAATGAAAAGGTCAAGTTGGTGATGAAATGGAGTAGTCGGAGCGTCGCCGAGCATTTCCGCGAAGCAGTACCATATCACCGAACGACTCAAAACGCAAAGAGGCTGAAAGCTAAAGCAGGAAGGCGATAAAATCGATCAAAAGGCGGATCGCTGAGCAGATCGGCGATCCTGACTAACTGCTCTGAATAGTCCTCCGCAACACAAATTTTCAAACACTATAAATACTTGTTTAAATTTCTAGCTTAGTATCATATCACTATTATATTTTCGAACTTTTTACAGTTTTTGGAGAGTTTATATTTTAGAGGGTTTTGGAGACTTTGTTCTAAGACCGTGAAGATTCAAATGGTTTCAACTCCAAGAAATTGGACTTGGGTCTTGAAGATTTTTCACTCTTGACGTGCTTTAAGACTTAATTCTTCATACCCAGTTGATAGAAACTAATATTGGTATAAATTTTTATCTCTTTTATATGTCTAGCTAAAACCCCAATTCTTGGGGTGTGATTTTATGAATATGGGTTAATTATCTGTTGGGTCCTGCTTACTGATAGTTTATTTGTTGTTAAAATGTGATTTCATTTAGTAGTTGTGTATGAACTTAATGGGATTGTAGTTGCTAATACGATTTCATCTTACTATTTTTAGGTTGCTCGAGAAAGAGGTCGTAAAACTAAGACTACTAAATTGATAGCCGGTGATATTGGGTCGACATGGGCTCAGCTCGAGAGAGTGAATCCTAGTCCTTCTCCCACACATTCAGCTCGAGAGAGTGAATGGGCTAAGGTGGAGGTTGTGCTTACTGCGGCAACTCGGTGTTCGAGAGAAACCGAGTTTATTCAAGGTAAGTTGGTTGAGAGAGAATTTACCCCCACTATAGTCTAGCCTAGTCACAAATATTCAACAATTTACTAGCAAAAGCATGTACCGGATAGTCTAGTTTATCCCGTATTCCTATCACATCCCAAGAATCCCGTCTTCCTATCTCGTTTCGTTATATATTTTCTCTTTTTAGTTGTTAATTAATACAAACCCCCATTGATAATTGACGCTTACGTCACCCCTTAGATTTAGTATGTTTTTATTCGTTAATATTTATAGCTACGACTGATTAGAACTTGATTTTATTTTTCTATTAATTCTCAAAACCACTCTCTGTGGGAATGATCCCAACCCTTGGTTGGGTTATATCACTACACGCGATCGTTTGCACTAGAAGTGAAATAGTATCAGTTTATTACGTCAAACATCAAGCACCCAATCAAAGTTAGTGTGTCAGAACGTGACACCCGATCCATTCAGCTCAACCACACTCATAATGTATATACTCATAATCATACAATCAAGTGTTGAATAATGGCATGCATTTGTTCATTCATACTCCTTTAATTAGGTTTGATCAACAAGACCTCATTCACATACATACATGCATTACAATGAAGATATTACTAACATACATGATTCAAAACAAGAAATCAAACCATCACCTACCTCGAAACCAAGCTTGAATCCCCTAAGGCACCTGAATCTTCCCTTTGCAGATTCTTTCCGCTTGTTCGTGATCTAAAAAAATTCATGCAAGGATCAATAAACGAAACCTAATTACCCAGATTACAACAAACCCAACAAACTAATACCAAACCCATGATCCTAATATGCAGATAGGGCTTTTTCCCACCAACAAATTCAGTCCAAAACTCTACCCCAATAATAATTAATCAAGAATCTAAGTTCTACGGATCGAAAAATGGATTTGGGGAGTAAAATCCTTACCTTTAGTGCTAGAATAGGTGAAAAACCTTCAAGAAATACCCATGGGTCGTCTTTTAGCTCTCATGAATGAAACTTGTAGAAAATAACATTTTTAAGGTTTATTTCCGACTTAATTCGTGACTAAGCCGATATGGCGGACCCCATCCCAACACGTCTTACACAGAGACAGAGATTCGGAATTTGAGTTCCAAACTCCCATTTCACAACACACCTTCAACTCATGACATTCAAAAATAACTCATTCATGCTAAGGTTAGTTTAGGGTATTCTACTTGCCCGAATTCGATTCCGTAAAGTGGTTTGGGTTCCTTAACGTCTTAGCTATCTACTCATGAAATCCAAATCATTATTACATCTTCCATTCATTACCATATTTCCCTAGATCTCGCATGACTTAGATTTCGTCCAAATTTGGACTAGGTTAGGAATTTCTAAGTTACTACAAAAGGATTTTCGGGCCCCAATTCTTTCCCGATTGGCTTTTCTATAACGACGGAAACAAATCATTACAATAGATACCAATTTACCCATCACTCATCCTCGAGTGACAAATAGGAAAAATGGGCTAAAGTAAGGGTAAAGTAGTACCTGAATCGTCGAACAACTGGGGATACTTGTCTTGCATATCTCTCTCGGTTTTCCAAGTAGCTTCCTCAACTAGATGATGCTTCCATTGAACTTTCACAGACTTAATCTCTATTGTCTTCAGCTTCTTCTGGACATCCTGATCAAGAATTGGAACCAGTTCCATTTCACAGTGAATGTGTTTGTCTAAAATACTAAGTCCCACTTTATGATGTGATCCCCATCCCCATGGTACTTCTTTAACATGGACACATGAAACACAAGATGAACTCCAGATAAGCTAGGTGGTAAGGACAATCTATAAACCACTGGCCCTACACAGTCAAGAATCTAAAATTGACCAATGTATAGAGGACTAAGCTTGCCCTTCTTGTCAAATCTCATCACCCTTTTCATGGGTGATACTTTAAGGAGAACTTTCTCACCAGTATGAACTGCCATGTCCCTTACCTTATGGTGTGCATACTTTTTCTGTTGACTTTGGGCTTCCAGGAGCTTAGCTTGGATGCTTTTGACCTTATCCTAATCATCCTTCACCAAGTAAATCCCCAAAGGTTTCACATCTCGAGCCTCAAACCATCATATGGGTGATACATCCCCTCTCATAAAGTGCCTCAAATGGTGCCATATCAATGCTGGAGTGGTAACTGTTGTTATTGGAGAACTCACACAAAGGTTGGAACTTATCCCTATGCCCTCCAAAGTCAATAATACATCCCCTCAACATGTCCTCTAATACTTGAATACTCCTCTCTGACTGCCCGTCCATTTGCGGATGAAAGATTGTGCTAATGGTGAGTTGAGTGCCCATTCATCATGTAATTTCCTCCAAAACATTGATGTGAACTGTGTATCACGATCTCAGATGATAGAAAGGGGAACCCCGTGCAACCTCACTATCTCTTTCATATACACCTTAGTCAACTTTTGAGCGTTATTGTCGATTCTGACTGGAATAAAATGGACTGACTTAGTCAATCTATCAACCACTACCCAAATAAAATCAAACTTCTCCAATGTCATAGAGAGAACAACCACAAAATCCATAGCTATCCTTTCCCATTTCTAATCTGGAATCGGCATTCTCTGAGGCAAACCTGTAGGCCTTTGATGCTCATACTTTACCAGATGACAGTTTTGGCACTTAGCTACAAACTCAGCTATGTCTTGCTTCATGCCAGGCGACCAATAAAGTCGTTTCAAGTTTCGGTACATCTTGGTCACACCCGGATGAATGGAATACTGCGAACCATGAGCTTCTATCAATAATTTCTGAATCGAGTAATCTATTAGAGGAAGACAAATCCTTTCTTTAAAGTTGAGCACATCCCCCTCCCATCTTCTAAATACGCATCTTGTGCCTTGCCAGACACTGTCTTCTTTCTGAGATCATTCAAATTTTCATCCTCAAATTGTTTGACCTTGAACTCCTCAATGAACGTGGCCCTAACCTCAATGCTAGCTAAAACGCCACATTTCTTTGAGATGCCCAACTACATGAACTTAGATTCAAAAGTTTGAATTTCCTTAGCCAAATATCGCTTGGATACACTAAAGCAAGCTAAACTACCCATACTTACTGCTTTACAGCTTAGTGCGTCTTCCACTACACTAGCCTTACCTGGATAATACTAGATGGTCACATCATAATCCTTGAGTAACTCCATCCACCTTCTCTTTCTCAAATTCAAATCCTTTTGAGTGAATACATGTTGTAGACTACGATGATCAGTAAACACCTCACACTTGACACCATAGAGGTAATGTCGCCAGATCTTAAGAGTAACACTACTGCTACCAACTCTAAATCATGTGTTGAGTAATTCATCTCATGCACCTTCTACTGCCGTGATGCATAAGCTATTACATTCTTATCCTGCATTAACACAACACCCAAACCCGAATGTGAAGCATCATAATAAACAATGAAATCCTTACCGTCCACCGGTAGTGCCAGGATAGGTGCTTTGGTCAGAAGAGTCTTGAGCTTTCGAAAACTCTCTCCACACTTTTCAGTCCATTCAAAAGGAACCTCCTTTTTGTTCAACATTGTCAAATGTGTGGAAATAGATGCAAAGTTTTTCATAAATCAATGATAGTAGCTAGCGAGCCCCATAAAACTCCTAACTTCAGTCACAGAGCTAGGCCAGACCCAATTCTTAACCGCTTCAATCTTTTTGGGATCTACCATTACCCATGTCCTTGAAACTACATGTCCCAAAAAGGCAACTGAATTCAACCAAAACTCACACTTGGAAAATTTGGCGTATAACTTTTGTCTTCAAGAACACCTAAAAAAATACGAAGATCGTTAGCATGCTCTTCCTTTCTCTTTGAATAAACTAAAATGTCATCAATAACAACAATAACAAACGAATCCAGGAATAGTTTGAATACACCATTCACCAAAATAATGAAAGCTGCAGGCGCATTTGTCAACCCAAACGACATCACTAGAAACTCATAGTTTCCATACCGGGTCCTAAATGTCGTCTTTGGTACATCCTTCGACCTAATCATTAACTGATGGTAACCAGACAGTAGATCAATCTTAGAGAAAACTGATGCACCTTGCAACTGGTAAAAAATATCTTCTATCCGAGGCAACATATACTTATTTCGAATGGTGACACTATTCAACTGTCGGTAGTTTATGCACATCCTTATACTACCATCTTTTTTCTTAACAAACAAGACAAGAGCACTCCACAGGGAAACACTAGGACGAATAAAACCTTTCTCAAGGAGTTCCTGAATTTGAGTCTTAAGCTCTCTTAACTCCGTCGGAGCCATGCGATAATGAGGAATGGAGATGGTGCAGGTACTAGGTTCCAAATCAATGCAAAAATTTATTTTACTATCCGGGGGCATAGCAGACAAATCGGTACGAAACACTTCTCTAAATTCTGACACCAAAGGAATAGATTCAATAGAGGGAGACTCAACCTCAACATCCCGAATATGAGACAATATGCCAAACACCTCTGCCCCACCACTTTCCTAGCCCTAATGGAGGATATGACCTTAGCTGGGTTGGGCTTGTACACCCATTCCCACTCTAACTTTTTCCAACGGGGGATTTGTAGAGTCACACACTTAGTGTTACAGTTTCACACAACATAAAGGACGAGATATCCAAGTCACAACTAAGATTATATAGAAGTCAGTCATATCCAAAATAATAAAATTAGCCCGAGTCTCAAAATCAATAAGCAGAATAGGACATGCACGATATACCTGGTGACTATGGCTGACTCTCCAACTGGGGTAGAAACATGGATGGGGGCATCAAGCACATCACAATCTGCATCAACTCCCAAAGAAAACTGAACTGACACATATCAACAAGTAGAACCCAGATCAAACAAAACAGTAGCCATTCAGTCATAGACAAGAATAGCACTTGTGACCACTGCATCACACGCGTCAACCTTGGTCTTGTCCGGAAAAGCATAACATTGAGCCCTGTCATCTTGACGAACAACTTCCTTAAGTGGCGACACTGCTCCCCTACCTGCATTACCATTTCTCCAGCCTCCACGGGCTCGGTAATTCCCTCCTCATATGCACAGGTTCTCCACAATTTTACACACTTCATCACTTAACCAAGTAAGCATCGTTGATATTGTAGTAATCGTATCATGACCCTATTTGATATACCCTCACTATAAGGAATCATAGTAGAGATTCTAACCTCAATTTGCCATAACATAATTTCATCATTTACCAAGAAACTCAAATATATATTATGACAACAATACTAATGCATTTTCCAAAGTAATGGTGTTAATTATCCAGCCAACCCTTACAAAACGTCTTGAATGTTGTCACTTATAAGCTTGAATCTGTAAATCTGACCTAAATCACTTCACAGAGCAACCAATTTGCTTTATGTTCACAAACTCATCTCTCCTCATATCCCTCAAAGTTCAGGGTACATAACTCTTCATACAGAAAGCTATAAAATGTTTCCCAAGTCATGAGTAGTGCATTTACTAGTCGACACTCAACATGAGACCACCACCACATTTTGGTGTCTCCCTTGAATTGATAAGTCACAAACTCAACCCCAAACCTCTCCACTATATTCATCTTATGAAGCAACTCATGACAGTCAACAAGGAAATCCTAACAATCTTCAGATTCAGTACCCATAAAGAATGAAGGTTTCAACCTTAAGAACCTAATATAAACCTCATGTTTCTCTCTAGTCATTACATTGCCCACAGAGAGTTAGGAAAACATACCAATTTCCAAGGATACATTTTCTATTGCTAGTGTTGTTGTTTTCACCTTTACAACTCAATTACTAACGAAACATGAAACAGAGTGAATAAATTCAAATAGAAATTTGTATCACCAAGATACCAATTGGATTCAAATCATAGCACAAAGGAGTAGAAAGAAATGAGTCTGTACCGTTCTACAAGACTTTACTAGACTCGTTTTGGTACAATGAGATCAACAAACCTAGGACTCTGATACCAATTTTGTGACGACCCAAACCGTCGTGATTGGCACCCACACTAACCCTTCGGTGGGAGAACCATTAACTACAACCCATCTCACAAATTTTACGAAAACGAACACATTTAAAGATATAGAAGCAAGTTTAAATACAGAAATAAATTGAAGTTCCCATAAACTCCTAAATTTAAACAAATGACTATCAAACATTGTGGAAAATACCCCTAAAACCTGAAAGTCAATGTACCAAAACTCTAAAAATCCACAAGTCTAAGGAATAACGGTACAACCCCAACTAACATATAAAATAACTAAATAGTCTATGTACGAAGGAGTTGAACTAAACAATAATAAGGACTCCATGGCAGCCTGAAAGAACTGGCTCACCCTTGAAATTCGGTCTCGATAAGTGATCTCCTAGTTGAGGTCTATTAGTAGCCGCATGAAGATGCCATGTACTCAACAAAGAACATGCAAGTGCAATATCAGTGCACAACCACATTGTATTGGTAGGATCACGTGACTATTATAGTGAGCACAATATATACCTGTAATCACAACAAGGTAAACACACACATGTATAAAATATATATACGCATCGATTATAATTTAAGGAGCAATGCAAAAATTCCACATCCTTAATAACAACTAGATATAACTAATCAATGGTCTGCTCATGGAACCCATACCCAAACCGTTAGTGTACCAGAACGTGGCACCCAATCGCAATAAGTGTACCGAACACCCGATCCAATATATGCGCCGAAACATGGCACCTGATCTAAGTTAGTGTGTCAGAATGTGAGACCCGGTCCATTCAAGACAATCACAACCACACTCATAATATACATACTCATAATCATACAATCAAGTGTTGAATAATGGCATGCATTTGTTTATTCATACTCATTTCATTAGGTTACATCAACAAGGCCTCATTCACATATATACATGCATTACAATGAAGCAATTACTGATATACATCACACAAAATATGAAATGAAACCATCACCTACCTCTAAACTAAGCTTGAATCCCCTAAGGCACTTGAATTTTCCCTTTCCTGATTTTTTCTACTTGTTCGTGGTCTAAAAACAACAATTAATGCAAGGATCAATAAACGAAGCCTAATTACCCGGATTACAACAAACCTAATAACCTAAGTCCAACCCCATGATCCTAATATGCATCTAGAGTTTTTTCACACCATCAAATTCAGTCCAAAACCCTTCCCCAATAATATTAACCAACAAATCTAAGTTCTACGGATCAAAAAATGGATAAGGGGAGTATAATCCTTACCTTTAGTGCTAGAATAGGCTGAATAACTTCAAGAAATACCCCTGGGTCGTCTCTTAGCTCTCAAGAACGAAACTTGTAGTAACAATTTCGGGGTTTAATTCCGACTTAATTCGCGACTGAGCCGCTACGACAGACCCCATCCTACCACAGCGGCCCCACCTTGGCGGGAATAATCCTTCCACATCGGCTTACATGGTGATAGAGAGTTGGAATTTGAGTTCCAAAACCCCATTTTACAGCACACCTTCAACTTATGACATTCAAAATTTACTCGTTCATGCTAAGGTCAGTTTCAAGACTTCTAGTCACCCAAATTTGATTCCATAAAGTCGTACGGGTTTCTTAACGTCTTAGATATCTATTCATCAAATCCAAATCATTATTAAATCTCCCATTCATTACTAGATTTCCCTAGACCTCGCATGACTCAGATTTTGTCGAATTCTTGACTAGGATAGGAATTTCCAAGTTACTACAAAATGCTTTTCTGGCCCCAAGTCTACACCCTGGACGTAACTGACACTCGTAAACCATTACTGATCCCCTAGAGAACCCTTGGCTTGGCTCAATACCCAGCGGAAGACTTACTCAATGATATATGGAATCAAAAGCATAAATAACTTTAAAACTTAATTTAAACTCAACTCTAGTAATTTTCTATAAAATTTAACAAGAATTAGTTATCTGCCTCAATGACTCAAAACAATACAACAACAAAGAAAAAAATTATCGACTCCTCGACCTTAAACTATCTATGAAGCCTCTACTATTATAGAAGGATTATCTGGACAAGATCCATGACATCCTTACAAACGGATAGTAAAAGTGGAACCCTCCGAATGGAAGGAGGCTCACCATAGCTAATTGGAATTGTAAGTGGGTCTCAATGGAGGGTCTGTTGATGACCTTAAATACATATATCTACATTATAAAAAGATGCAGGCCAATTGGAGTCAGTACATTGAATGTACGAGCATGTAAGGGGAATTCTAAAGCATAAACATATGCTTGAACTAATAAAAAGGAAACATACTTACCTCATTTCATCTTATTGAACTCAACTCAACTCAAACATACTCACCTCAAAGATACTCAACTCAAATACACTTACCTCAAAGATACCCAACTCCAAGATACTCACCTGAAAGATACTCAACTCAAAGATACTCACCTCAAAGAAATATAATCAACTCAAAGATACTTAACTCAACTAAAGGATAAAGAAATAACAAATTATGCAGTATATGGAAAACTTTTAAAACAATAGATCATAAGTCAATTGTATGTAAAACTACAATAATAACTAAATTGTATGTTAGAATACAATAATGACTTTTATTTGGAAGATTATCTAAACGACAACTATCACTATGAGCTATGTGATGATACAACATCTCGCCCATGCAGCTAGAACTGTCCTATACCTTTCCGGAGTATAAGATATCCTCAACTAAGTGGATCCACTAAGCTATGCTTAAAAATCAACATGGAATCATCTAAAAAGTATGACCCTTTACCCATGTTGTCATATATTATTTATGAGGACTTTGTGTTGTCTGAACTCGTCCCCACATCGGTGCTCAATACTACTACCAATAATATAACTTATGCTCATATGTTTAAAAACATTTCCTCGTCTTCAAACTTTGAGATTATCACTCAAAAGTTTCTCTTAAAAGAGATTATGCTTAAAAAATCCTCATGAACTCATTTGGAAATCAAGATTTCCTCTCGTGTTAAATGTAAAAGTATATACTATTGGGAATACTTAGTTCCCTTGTAATCATTTTGAATATGAAACTCATCTCTCCTCATCCTCATACACATTTACTCAAGTCATTAAAAAGATTATACATAATTGTAAAAGACTTCTCAAAATAGGGTTCATGCCGAATTATGGACGTGAACGACTCATAGACTTCTCAATACTCAGAACTCAATAACTCCTGAACTCAAGGATTAAATGATACTACTCATCTCAAGAATGCTCGACACATAGGGTTCATGTAGAAATTATGGACATGAACGACTCAACTGTAGGACCTCCATGAATAACATATAGTAATCCAATAATTAGGAATATATTGTCAAAAAGGATTAGGAGCTAAATACTCAAGAACTCAGAACTCGAAGATACTATTGCTCTCAAGAACACTCAATACATAGAGTTCATGCGGGATTATAGACATGAACGACTCGACTGAAGTGTCTAAATGACAATATAGGACTCATGGGTACAACTCTTCTCATTCAGATGCTACTTTCTCAAAACTTAGCCCAAATCTCTAGTTAATTTCAAAGGAATTCTCACCTTGACCGAAAGACTTCCTCAAAATGGGACTCAAAGGTTTTCTTAAACTTTACTCTTAATCATTACTCTAATTTGAAAAGTGAAGTTTAGAGAAATTTTTAGAATATATGAAGGATATCTAGATGATTTGATGAAGTTCGGATAGTTAAAATTAAGAAGTGATCAATGACACAGTTTAATAGAACTCAAACGGAAAGAAGTACAGAAGAGTAGGGGACCCTAACGCACTGAGTGGTGCGGACGCTTGCCCCTAAACTTCAGAACCCATTCCCTGTTACATCAGTGGCGCGTCATGCCATCCTTTTCTTAGGACATTCCGATGAATTTTTCATTCTCGATTCTGGGTCATAATTCACCTAAAATTTATTGGATTCTTCCCAACATTCTTAGATTCATTAACCTAACCCAAGTATATGAAAATCTACTCGAAATACATCAATAATTACACTCATTTGCAAAATCTTCACCTAAACAACTCAACAAGACTCCATTAATAAGGAATGAAGCTAAAACCTCAAGAAATCAGATCATTCAACCTCAAGAATGAAATTACGAATAAAAATCACATGATTGGCGTGTGGGTGAACGAATTCAACACAATGACAACTTACATACTTTAAAGAACTAGGTTTTTGGCAAAATCTTTGATGATTGCTTGGAACTTTGAACTTTTTCTCCTCTTGAATGTCCTCTCTAAAGCCCTAATGTTTTGGGGATAAATGAAACTAATTCTAATCAATTTAGACCCTAAATTGGGTGTAATTCACGCTTAGCATAAATGGGGGTAAGTAAAAATACTAAAATACCCCTCCTTAAATCAGAAGAAAAGGGCCTATCTAGAGACGCTGCACTGAAACAATCATATATCCCTCATCCAAACTCGTATTTTAGAAAACTCTGTGACGTTAAAAAGAGGACTCAGAGATGTTCGATTTGATAGCTCATGGGCCACCTAACTCATTATATGCTATAAGTTATCGTCGTTTGAAGTTGACCCAAAACATAAAAGAACTTAGAGACGACTTGAATGAATTTCTCTTTAGTTCTTTTTGGAACACAAGGTGCTACATATAGTAACCTTGACACCTAAGATAATTTAAATTTCTCAGTAAAATCTTACTCACAACGAAGAATAGTTTGAGCCTTAGGTCAAAACTTTTTGGGGTGTTACAACATCCTACTTGGTATGCCCTGGTTTTTTACTTTTTTGAGAAAGAAGATTTCAACGTACAAATCATGTGTTCCTTTACTATTAGTTGTATATATTGTTCTTAGATATTCTTAGAAAGGACTTGGTACCTTGATGCTTGGTGGATTCATACAAGCCAACAATTGGTATTACAATTTGTTCTTCCTAAAAGGTAACAACTAGGAAGGATCCTATTCTAATGGATTCTCCACAAAATTTCAAATTAACGGTCAATACTATAGGTTGTAGAAAACAAGGATGCCAAACTTTATCAGGGCTCAAGACTGTGAATTGTGGGGCATCATCTGTGATAGTCCCTTTGTGCCTATGAAGACTGTTGAAAAGAACAGAAGCCTCCAAATCTATTCCTAAGACAAGAAAAGAATATTATGATGTTTACCAAAAATAGATTGAAAAGAACTTCAAAGATAAGACGTTTTTAGTGAGAGGTATTGTACCTGATGAGTACAATATGATCTTCTTATGCGAAACATTAAAAGAAAATTTGGAAGCTTTGCAAACGGCCTATGAATGGACCAGTCAAGTTAAGCAGTATAGTATCAACATGCTTACCACATAGTATTAATTATCCAAGATTAAAGAAGGATAATCCATTGAAGAGATGCGCAATAGATTCACCTCCATTACTAATGAGCTCCATTCTCTTGGCAATGTTTTAGAGACCAACAAACTTATTTGCAACATTCTCAGTATCTTGCTACCATCAAAGGAAAGCAAAGTAAATTCCCCAACTCAAGTTAAAGACATTCAAACTCAAAATATGGATGAACTAATAGGAACCTAAAGACCTATGAGTTTAAAAATAAAAAACTCAAAGTGTGGATGAACTAATAGGAACCTGAAGACCTATGAGTTTAAAAATAAGAAAGATCAAGAGAAGCAATAATTTACGAAAGAAAAAAACTTGGTTCTCAAGGCTACAAAAAATAATTCCAGTGAAGACAAAGATGAGATGGTCTACATTACCAGGAGTTTTTAGAAGATTGTGATAAGATATGGATGTATCCCAATGAGAGGAAACTCAAGTACATATTCTAAGGGGAATGATGATTGTCACGAATGTAGAGATCACGTAAATTTTTTTGGGATTGGATTACGTCAAAAATAATCCTAAGAAAGAAACAACGAGGAACCCAGTCCATGGCCACGTCAGGCATAAAGAAATAGTAGATGATGGATTCAGAAAATCACTTGCAGCTTTGGAAGATACATCTAGTTAATCATATGGTTACGAAGGACTAGAGAACAAATCCATGGTAGCTATGGAAGGTGAATTCTCAAATTTTGACTATTTATATGCTTTTATGGAAAAAATCAAATGATGAAGAGTCCGAGGAGGTAATCTTTCTTGACATTTAATAAAATCTCAAGGATTACTCTAGAAAGGAGATAAAGTCCCTAAAAATGTGTTGATAGATGCTTATCAAGAGGTTGTCAAAGAAAACAAATGGTTAATTGAGATCTTTGTTGAGACTAAGTCTAAAGACACTGAGTTGTTTAGAAGAATCCTGGAGCTGTAATATAAAGTTGAATCCATGCCCTCAGAAAATGACGTTCTTCACAGAAAGCTAGCAGGTTATTCTCAAGATATTTCAAATGGAAAAGGCAATGGAATTGATAAACTGTTTGAACTTGAAACCCAACTAACTAAGTTCAAATTATATCTCACAATCTCTCTTGAAATAAATATGGAGAGAAACCTGATAATAATCAAAGATGCGCTTAGAAAACCACTTCGTTGGACGAAATCCTCAGAAGTACTGACACAATTGATGAATGTGAGATTAAACATGGAAAATGGCCTTGTCATTAAAAAGGACAGTCCATCCTACAATCTTTCAACCAAGAAGATCATGAACTCTGACAATAGATGTTGCACTTGTTGTGGTCAAAGCAATCATTATGAAAATGAATGTCCTATTAAAATCTATACAAGCAAGAAAAGGTTGAAGTAAAGGAAGGGTGAAAAAATAAGTGGTCCCTAGTCTATAGGAATGTATTTACTTATTAGTATGGACCAGACAAAATCTCATTCACCCGTTATCTCATTTTTAGGAACTCAAATTGGTGTGTGTTCCCTAATCTGTCAAATAAAGTGTTATGATCATAATAGAGGGAGCATGAAACCACGAATGTAAAATGAATAGAGGTTGATGAATGATTCATGATCCGAAAGAACAATCTGTGGAAGTTTTTGATTTATAGAGCCATGGGAAGAAGAGGCTAGGTTAGAAGAGGGACAAGCTTGAAAATATTGCTAAAATATGGATCACTGTGTGAGAATTGTTTTGGTCCAAGGCCTTCCTCTCATGGGTAGAATTTAACAATAGGTATATGATAAGAGAGTTCATTAACATAGTCTAACTAATCTCTATAGAATTTTAGGTTTACACGTATGATAAGAAGGGAAAAAGTTAGAGTAGAGATCATCGAAAATAGTACCAAGGCATTACTCATTCGTTCAATTAGAGGGAGTAGGTTTTTCTTCATAGGCTAGTATCACGAATGGTACATTCTATGATTTTTTAAACTTCTCCAGTAGGGGGTGCCACATAGGATCTTTAGTACTCGCCTTCTTTGAATTAGTGTTATGTCCTGTCAACTATGAATCATCATACCCTCTCCTGATAAAACACAATTGATCATCTCTTTAAAATGACCTATCTCGAGTGTTCTTCTTTGAAAATACTTTCAACATATCATAAGAACCAATCTCCATCCCTCTAAGCTTGTTCAATGTCTATTCGTCTATATATTCCTCACTACACATGGTTTCTCAAAATCTCTGTTGAAACCAAACACTTTCATGATCATGTCTAAGGGAAAATCTTCTAACATTGGGGAAACGTATGTGGCTAGCTAGTTGAATTTTATGTCTAAATGAGGGGTTAACACGGGAACCATTAATGAAGAGGAGGCAAATGTTGAAGCATCAGAGGGGTTTGGATAACCACTTTTTCTTCCAACTCCTAAGTGGGATGGTACTCTTATGTTTAGGGAATGATAGGTTGCTCAAAGTAGTGAAGAAAAAGATGAAGATGATCATGATGTTTCCTTGAGCCTCATGATGAGACACATGTTAAGACATGTCTCTCTTGATTACTGTCAACCAGAAGGGGAATGTCCTTGCGATTATCTCACCAGAGAGAGCTCAAAGAAGATAATGGAACTAATGATGTAGAAAAATAAGAAGAACAATGCATAGATGCATTGCCTGTGAAATAAGACGTTGATTGATGAGGAGGTATCTCAAGAGAAATTGGTTGATTTTGATAGTGATGAAACTTCTTAAACCATTGAGAAAGATCCAAAGGTGGGAGATGAGTGTCAAAAGGAAAATATATTATCAAAAAGACTTGTTGATGAAGGCTACAATGTGGAAAGCATATGAAACCTCAAAAAGCACATAAGCATTAAAGTAAAACAAGGGCAGTCAAGTTTGAAAGCAAAAAAGAGGTAGCACTTGAAAAAAAGAGGGACAATGAAGTTTGAAAACAAAAGCAAGAGGTAGCACTTGCAAAAAAATGAGGGGCATGGTGAAACCTATAAGATAACTAAAACCAATGTAATTATTGTGGAACTCTTACCCATAGAATGACATAACGTCTTGCCAAAATAAAGTATGGAAGGGTCATTGATCGATAGATCAATAAAATAAAAAGGAATGTTGGATCTAATTGATATGGTCTATTTTCAGTAGGGGATCGAAATGTTTGAACTAGAAATACGAAAAGACAGTCTGGTACTCTTAATTCGATTCTCTCTTGACTCTCCTAAGTCTCTACTTTTCCTTATAAGTCTTTTATGCTCCAGTTATTTTTCGGTGAATGATAACCCATAAGATCTTTAATATTTAGCAGGGTAAGAAGTTTTATAAAAGATATATTGTTGGTCAGGTGTGGACAGTATCAAAGTGAAATATTTATTTTCACTTTCATACAAAACAATGTTCCTTTCAACTTAAGTTTATCAGAAAACACAAATTTGAGTTAATGTTTTCTGCAGAATTGTAGTCTTAGACCTTAAGTTTCTGGTTGAGAAATATTGAGTTTTATACAACTATGTGTTTAGCAATAGAAAAATATGGCTAAATTATATCTCAGTCTCTAAAAGTTTTGTTACCATTCTAAAGTAGACATGATCACACTCGTCAAATTCCACCAAAAGAAGTCCGCCTAAAACCCAACAATATGAAAGTAATGCGGAAATACACTAATAATAACAAAATATGGAAAACCATAGTCATTCTAAAATACCCCCAAAATCTGGTGGTCACATGTACAAGCCACTGATGTATAAAAACATAGTTTAAAACATAAATACAAGTATCAATGTCTTTGTCTCTTGAATAGAGTAAAACTTAAGAATGGAACAAGAGGGCCTGCCGGGATGACAACAAGCTACCTCTCAAGTGTCCACAGAAAAGCCTCTGATACAGATAGAAAAGCAATCACACAAATCCGGGCTTGGAAGCTACACATGTATAGAAGAAAGTAGTGAGTACAAAACAACATAGTACGAAACAAGAAACCCACTATAATAAGTTAAATCTAGCAAGAAAATGAGAACTTCTTTCATCACAACTGAACTGCCACAACTACAAGCAACATAGAAATCAGCCTGAACTAACTATTTACAATATACAATCCAAAAGATTCCATAACACAGTGCAATAGTTATAGTTCATTAATCACAAGGATCACGTTCATCAATCACAGGTATCACGCCAGCAACAACAAGTATCAAGAACATCAAACACAACAATCAAGTATACTAAACACAAGTATCAAGATTATAAAGCACAAAATATCAATTGAGACTCATGGGGAACAACCATAGTCTATTTACTCACCCGAAAGGATCTCAGCATCAAACATTCTCACAACTAATGACCTCAACATCAGTAACACTCACCGGCAATGACATTTGCATCAATAACACTCACAAACAATTATCTCGACATCAATAACACCAGAAAACAATGACCTTGGCATCAATAACAATTGTCGGTTATGACCTCGACCTCAATAACACTCCTCAACAACGAGATCATCATCAATCACACTCTTCAATAATGACTTTGCCATCAATCACACTCATCGACAATGACCTCGTTATTAGTACAATATATATCCTCATAGTGTTTCATATCTAATGAAAATAGGCATGTTTACACAATATTGAGGAAATGAAAAATTAAAGTAGTTCAGATCCACAATAATACTGTTGAAGTATTTCATTAACCACCTATTCAATATCAACACTCAAGGCACTTCACACAACTCAATAAAACATTATTAACACTTTGCCTTTTTATTAACCGTATTTCTATCATTAAGGTCATTCAATTTGAGCAATTATCCCATCTAATCATTTTCATTACTCCCCAACACATACCATAAAGGGAGTTCAGGATTCTATAAGGTTTAGAAGTTTACTTACCCTCATCAATCAACAACTTGAGCTTTTCAATTTCAAATGATATCTAAATCAACAATCTAGTACAACAAATATTCACAATGATATTTCGTAAATAACAACACTCTAATCAAGAAATCTAAATAAATGGGTCAAATAGGCTAAAATCCCGAATTCTAAAAATTAAAATTTAACCCACAAGATTTGGAATCCATTGGTGAAAACCACTTCTAAAACTGAGTTTTATTGAACTCATAATCACCATTTTTCTTAAAAGCTCAAATTCACGAATAACCCCAAGGCTTTGTAGTTAAAAATAATTGATCTTTAAAATCATAAAGAGATAATGGAAATTGAAGATTTAGGGTAATTAATACTCACCCAAAATATTTATCATGAAATTCCTCTTTGAAATCACTTTCTTAGAGTTTCTAAAGCTCAAAAATTGTGAAATGAGCTTGAAACCCTGATTTTGGAATAACATTTTGCCCATGTGAAAAATGTTCTTCAGGATCGTGATGACCGAAAACTCGTGATCGCATTGAATTAAAAAGATCAACTCACTTAATTTTGGCCATCTCAATCGCGACACAGGGTCATGCGATTGTAATGCACAAGAAAACAATATCTCACGATCACGAGGGAGGACTTGCGATAATGATTAACAACCTAAGGCACTAGTTATCAATAACTCAACAACTGGCAAAGACTAAATAAATTACTCCACAATTATCTACTTATAAATTTTAGTTTCACAGTGGTATTTTACTTGTGAGACTAAGCTACTAATTTATCCATTTAGTATTTATTTGGTGTAGTTTCTTAACATGATTCTTTTTAAGGATTCAAAAACATATTTAATCTCATTCATATGGTTGAATTATTAGTTTTTGTAATAATATTTTGCTATCTGATTTTGTTGCAGTTAAAGATCATATTCAATGTTGATCTGTATACTTAGTGGCATAATATAATCTATTAGTTACTAATGCTACAGTTCTCTCAAATGTGACTGCACTTTATTGCTATTGTCCATGGATACTGCTTCATTGTAATGACCTGAATCCTTTAATTATCATTTTGTTTGTATAATACTCTATATAGTTTATCAGAATTCTTGTGCCTGTGGACTTTTAGTTTTTAGGGTTATAATAAACTGACCTTTTTTTTGCATAACAATTGTGTTATGTTACTTTACTCAGTTTTCTTTGTAGACTTTAGTATTTGTCTTAGTGTTCCACATGTAGGTGTGGACCTTGGTGAATCAAGGTAATTACGATTTTATTAGTTCTATCATTTATGAAATCTTAAGATAACTAAATAAGCACAATTTTTTTGGTAAAGCTTGGATGACACAGTTAGTATAATTTTTAATATTAAAATCATATTGAAATAGATAGATTATTGTATCATAAATATGGGTTCACTTGAATGCATACTAGCATTTTCATAAATTGAAAACATTAACATGTTACAACTATATATGTTTTAAAAAGGCGAGATGTTAGGTTTGGATTCGTGTTTTGATCCATCTTAACGCAACCTTTTTTACCCAAGAAAACATTGGCGGATTGGATCTTGACTCAATAACTACATAGACCCAAACCGCTCATTTGTCACCGCTACAGTCATATGTAGTTCATGATCAAATTGCATGATCGCTTTTTGTGGAGATTGTATTTTTTTCTACTTTTTCTTACGAGTTTTGTCTGCTTCTGTAATTTTTAGTGAATGATGAGAGATATGATCTTTCACATAAACAATGTAGGGAGTTTTATAAAAGACATTTTTGTCGGTCAAGTGTTGAAAAGATCCAACTTAGAGAACACATCGCAACTAATAGTTTCAATTCAACTTTTCTATTTTGGACAACATCAAAGTGAAAAAGTTATTTTCACTCTGATACAAAATAATTTTCCTTTCAACTTAAGTTGATCAGAAAACACAAATCAGAGTTAATTGTTTTCTGTAGAATTATAGTTTTAGACCTTTAGTTTCGGGTTGAGAAACATAGAGTTCTAACTTTTATCAGATTCTTTATCATTAACTCATTGCTAACTCTATGCTCACTATGCCACTTGAAAAGTTGAGGGAAATAAAAACTAACTACTTTATTCTTGAAAAGGGAGAAAAATGAAAAATATTATAAATAGTACTTTCAATTTGATATTCAAAAAATTAGAAAGGATGTTAGTAGATGATCATTTGAATTTTGGAGTAGGTGTTAAAATTGAGAATTATTAACTAATTATACTACTTAGATTGTAACCAAGAATACGAAACTAACTACGGTTACAGTTCTTAGCTATCGAAATACAAACATATAATTTACCATAATTTCATTCAGATTTGTAAGTCTCCTAATGGCTAATTTAGAGCACCAAAGTTAATATTTAAAAAAGAATATTAATTCACAATGATGCAACACCAATTGCATCAGTACATTGAATATACGGTATGTAAAATAACTATATTGAAATAGGAATATAACTGATAAAGCTGAATAACTGAACATAAATATGGTAGACATCAAGATCTTAAAATTTCTGAGCGTAGAAATGTAAGAAACACTATATTTATGTAAATCAATTAGTACTATTAAAGAGCTTAAGCTCAACTTCTGAAACTCTGAAACCGAAACTAACCTGAATGTTGGCTAACCTTATATCCATATATGCAATGCATTTTCCCAAACCTTTACAACTGGTGGCAAAAATCATATTTCATACAAATCACAACTCCTAAGAATAGTCTTTTAATTTCATAGAATATCATACGTTTTAGGTTAACCCAACATAACAATCATGGGAGCACATATAATATGATATCAGTTCGATCAGCTAAGCTACCACATACCTTGCCAATGTATGAGGCATACATGCCTTATGGATCAGTAATAAGCCCTTGCCAAGGGCACTTGGAGGATTCACCAGAACTAACGGTACAATCGTTAACCTACAATGACACGCATAATTTTGGGCATTCATTGTCTGAACTTTTCCTTCTCAATGTTAACTATTACTAAAAAACTATCATAATAGAGTTATAAGCTCCTATATTATAATTTAGCATAATGCTCATGAAAAAAAACATGTTTGTCTTTGAAGACCATACATCATAACATGAATCATATACAAATACGTAGAGAACATGAGAGATACATGTCTGGCTTGGAATCCCATAAATCATAAGAATCATACACATGTTTTGTAGATATTATGTCAATTACATGTTTGATAGTGTTATCTCCTGTATTCAGGTTAGTCAAAAATACAGAAACAGAAAGTAAATGAAATAGACAGAATGATTTTAATCTGAGTCCACAGAAACCACTGTGTTTCCTTAAGAAATTTAATCCCCTCACTATACCCGAGGTTGCAGATTAATTCCTCCCAAGATAAAACGAATTAACCTGTTAAAGAAGTAGCGGTACCTCAAACTTCAATAACTTCAACAAACGCAAGAACAGCAACAAGAGCACACACACAGACTCAGTCGATCGAAAATTTTATTTATGTAAGAAATGTATGCATAGAGGAAAAATTTTCAGTGGTGAAAACCGAAAAAAACACCTCTATTTATAACTATTTACAGCAAGGAATGTGTCTGTTCAGACCCATTTTTTCCGGAACGTTGTGTCTTTTGGGTAAAATAACGACTTTTCGAAAAGAACAGGTCCCTTCAAAACGTTATTACCGTTGCCTATGAATTTCAAATAAATTCAGGTGCGCCAAATTAATTATGTTATTTAACTAACATTGTAAATTAATTTATAAGAGAAAAAAAATGAATTAACAAGATTGATTAAATAAATTTTATCCAAAAATATTATCAATCAATCACATCATTTGCCAAATCCAAATCCAAATCCAAATCCGAAGCCGAAGTCGATGCTGAGGCCGAGGCCGAGCGAGCGACGACAACGGCGCGAGGGGGCACCTTCTTCTTAACCCTTTAAGAACTAAATGAAATGTTTCCTAATATAAGGACAACAATTTCCTTTCTTCTACCAATATGGTAAAAATGACTTTTCATTTGCACTTTGCAATGACTTTTCATTTTTCCTCTAAAATTGGTTCCCCCACATTCATTGGTTCTTCCTCTTTCGATTTTCTCTTTTTTATTTCTCATTCACACCTTGCTAAACCCAACAATCCCCCACATGAATGGGGAATGGCTATAGTTAAAACATATGCATGAAAAACTTGTGTTTCTTGTAAGTAAAGGTTAATCGCATCTGGATAAGTAGGTTTCCCTTTAAACTTTCCGTAGTGAACATATATCAGAAATACTCGGTCAATCGGTAGATTTGATATCTTTGAACCATCGAGCTTTGGTGTATACCTAGACAACATAAGTCACACAATCAACCCTTGAACTATTTTTGGTTCTCATTGTTCTGTTCGTTTCAGCCATGAACACATCTCGGTTAATAAGTGCTTAGAGAACTGGCCTTACCGGATTCTCCTTGAAGCGGCTTACACTTCACACTTACATAGGTGGTTTCTAACTGTGTTATCCCGTAGATACACCATTTGAAATACCATGTATCAAACTTAGAAACCATTAAAAAGTCCTTATACCTTTATCCTGGTTACTGAACATTGTCTCATCATGAGAATGGACCATAAAATAAGTTTAGACAATGTTGAACCGTCATCTATGACTTTGTTTGATCTCCTTGAACCTAGATCTTGGGATCTCCAGTCTTCTAGGTAGAGTTACCGCAACGATGACTTGTTCTCGGCCATAGTCCCATTCCTGTCGATGATCTCTCAACTCCCTCTCTAGTTAGGCCTTTTGTAGGTGGATCCAACACATTATCCTCTGACTTTACATAGTCAATTGTGATAATTCCACTAGGGAGTAGTTGTCCAACAGAGTTATGTCTTCGTCTTATGTGACGAGACTTCCCGTTATACATAACGCTTCGAGCCCTTCCTATTGCATCTTGATTATCGCAGTGTATGCATATAGGGGCCATTGGTTTGGGCCAAAACAGAATATCTTCTAAGAAATTTCGGAGCCATTCAGCTTCTTCACCTGCCTTGTCTAAGGCAATGAATTCTGACTCCATTGTAGAGCGAGCTATACATGTTTGTTTGGATGATTTCCAAGATATTGCTCCTCTACCAATAGTGAAAACATATCCACTCGTGGATTTCGTTTCAGTTGACCCAGTAATCCAATTTGCATCACTATATCCTTCAAGAACTGCTGGATATTTGTTGTAATGCAAAACATAGTTTTAAGTGTCTTCTAAGTACCCCAAAACTCTCTTCATTGCCAACCAATGATTTTGATTGGGATTACTTGTGTATCGACTCAGTTTACTTATAGCGCAAGTTATGTCTGGTCATGTACAATTCATGACATACATCAAACTTCTCAATACTCTGGCGTAATCCAATTGAAATTGACTTTCACCATTATTCTTAGCAAGATTAAGGTTCACATCAATTGGGGTCTTTGCCTTTTTGAAATTCAAATATTTGAACTTTTCAAGTACCTTTTGAATATAATGAGATTGAGACAATGCTAGACCGTTAGGAGTTTTGTGAATCTTTATTCCCAATATCAAATCGGCTACTCCTAGATCTTTCATATGAAACTTACTAGCAAGCATACGCTTAGTAGCTTTTATATTGGCAATGTCCTTGCTCATTATCAGCATGTCATCCACATATAGCCATACAATGACTTCCTGATCCATAGTGTCTTTAATGTAAACACATTTATCACACTCACTGATCTTAAATCCATTTGACAACATGGTTTGATCAAACTTTGCATGCCATTGTTTCGGTGCTTGTTTTAGTCCATAAAGTTACTTAACAAGTTTGCATAATTTATTTTCTCTGCCGGGAACTACGAAGCCCTCAGGTTGTTCCATGTAGATCTCTTCCTCCAGCTCTCCATTTAAGAAGGCGGTTTTCACATCCATTTGATGAATTTCAAGACCGTATACTGCAGCTAGGGCAATTAACATCTGAATTTATGTAATCCTAGTCACGGGCGAGTATGTGTCAAAATAATCAAGACCTTCTTTCTGTCGAAAGCCTTTGACAACAATTCTTGCTTTATATTTGTTAATAATTCCATCATCTTTCATCTTCTTTTTGAAGATCCATTTTGAACCCAAGGGTTTGTTCCCTTGAGGAAGATCAACCAACTCCCAGGTATAATTGCTTAAGATTGATTCAATCTCACTATTGACAGTGTCCTTCCAAGAGGTTGAGTCGCTAGACAACATCGCTTCCTTGAATGTTTGAGGCTCACTTTCAAGAAGGAATGTTACGAAATCATATCTAAATGAAGTAGTTGTCCTTTAACGTTTACTGCACCTTGGACTCTCTTCATTGGTTTCATTCTCGTTTGGTTCTTCTCGAGGTTGTTTAGATCCCTACTAGATGACTCAAGTCTAGTTTTATACAGATAGATATGTTCAAAAAATTCAGCATTATATGTTTCCATTACCGTATTATCATGAATATCCAGATGTTCGGACTTATGAACCAAAAATTGACATGTCTTACTATTTGTGGCATATCCAATGAATACACAATCCACAGTCTTAGGCCATATTGTCACCCTCTTAGGTATAGGAACCTGGACCTTGGCAAGACACCCCCACTCTTTGAAATATTTCAAGTTGGGTTTTCTACCTTTCCATTTCTCATATGGAATAACATATGTCTTCGTATGAGGCACTCTATTGAGTAATCGATTTGCTGTAAGGACAGACTCCTCCTACAAGTTTTGTCGTAAACCTGAACTTATAAGTAAGGCATTCATCATTTCCTTTAAAGTTCAGTTTTTCCTTTCCGCAATTCCATTAGATTGTGGAGAGTAAGGAGCAGTAGTTTGATGGATTATTCCATTTTCCAAACATATTTCTGCAAATGGAGATTCATATTATCCACCTTTATTACTTCTGATCATTTTGATCTTTCTATCCAACTGATTTTCAACTTCAGTTTTATATTGCCTAAATGCATATATTGCTTCATCCTTACCATTAAGCACATAGACATAACAATATCTAGTGCAATTGTCAATAAAAGTTATGAAATACTTTTTTCCACTACGTGTTGGTGTTGACTTCATGTCACAAATGTAAGTGTGAATCAGTTCTAAGGGATATGAATTCCTTGCAACAGATTTGTAAGGATGCTTAGCGTACATAGATTCAATGCAAACTTCACATTTTGATTTATTGCACTCAAATTTAGGTAAAACATTTAAGTTAATCAGTTTTCGCAAGGTTTTGTTATTAACGTGTCCCAAACGTTCATGCCATAAACATTTAGACTCAAGCAAGTAAGAAGAAGCAGAATATTTATTCATATCAACTGCAATTACATTGAGTTTAAAATGGCCCTCAGTGAGGTAACCTTTTCCTACATACATCTCATTCTTACTTACTACAACTTTATCAGAAACAAATACACATTTGAATCCATTCTTAGTCAGAACTGGTATAGAAACTAGGTTCTTTCACAATTTCGGAACATACGAGACCCTGTTCAAAGTCACCACCTTGCTTGATGTCATCTTTAGGAGGATCTTGCCAGTTCCTTCCACCTTTGCAACAATAGAATTTTCCATAAACAACTTCTCGTCTGTAGGTGCTGGAGTATATGATGAAAATAATTCTTTGTTGGAACAAACATGGCATGAGGCACCAAAATCTATCCACCATTCTCTTGGATTTCCAACCAAGTTGCATTCTGAAAGCATTGCACAAAGATCATCCATCTCTCCTTTGGATTCAGCCAAATTTGCTTGATCCTTCTTCTTGTCCTTCTTGGGACCCCTACATTCAGTAGCCTTATGACCACGTTTGCCACAGTTGAAGCAACTTCCATTGAATTTCTTCTTAGGAGGATTGCTCTTTGGACCAGATGCTTTCTTTCTTTTCTTTGATTTTGTGGGATCTTCTTCAACAAT
>JAJOOH010014626.1:0-42806 GCA_029582605.1 Solanum gracilifrons | reverse complement strand
AAGAAGAAGAAGAAGAAGAAGAAGAAGAAGGAGAAGAAGAAGAAGGAGAAGAAGAAGGAGAAGAAGAAGGAGAAGAAGAAGAAGAAGAAGAAGAAGGAGAAGAAGAAGAAGCAGAAGAAGCAGAAGGAGGAGAAGGAGGAGAAGGAGAAGAAGGAGAAGAAGGAGAAGAAGGAGAAGAAGGAGCAGAAGGAGAAGGAGCAGAAGGAGAAGGAGGAGAAGGAGAAGGAGTAGAAGGAGAAGGAGAAGAAGGAGAAGGAGGAGAAGGAGAAGGAGGAGAAGGAGAAGGAGAAGGAGAAGGAGAAGGAGAAGGAGAAGGAGAAGGAGAAGGAGAAGGAGAAGGAGAAGAAGAAGGAGAAGAGGAGGAGGAAGAGGAGGAGGAAGAGGAGGAAGAGGAAGAAGAGGAAGAAGAAGGTTCAAGCTAGATCAAGTCCTCTAATCTTCAAGATTTTGAGGGCATTATGACTAAGGTATGATATCTTTTCATCAATGGACTTCTTTCATCCATGGAATTCCCAAGTTTTCCCCAATTGTGAAGATAAAATCCCCAATTTGCGTTAGGGTTCCTTCCAATATTGTGGGTATTGGTGAATGTTGATCCAATTGAGTAGATAATGATTGTTTATGATTGAATTTTTAGTAAATCATGTTTTTAGGATGAAATTACATGTGTCCATGCCTAACCCATGTCTAGAAAGATGAATTTGAAGTAAGTGGTTTTGGGCCTTGAAAGAGGAAAATTGAGGATTTAGAGATAATCTTCTAGGATTGATGATATGTATAGTAGATTGCTTGAGAGTAAAGCATGTAGACATGAATTGAATAAGATTAAGGTATGCATGTTGAATCATGATTAGTATTTCTTGAGATTAAGCCTATATGATGATATATGATTAGAATTACTTAAGAATGAAGCATATGATTAGAATGTTTTGAGATCTAGGCATATATGATGATTGTAAGAAGTGTTGCTTTGAGAGTAAGGCTTGTAGTTATGAATTTTAATTGTTAGGGCTTTGAGAGTAAAACTAATATAATTTTATGAATGTTAAGGCTTTGAGAGTGAAGCTCGAAGGATAATGGTAGACTATTAGATAGAATTGTTGTGGAAAGACTTTACCCATATAATCTACCTTATGAATGTTTGAATATATGAATGCATGAATGTGAAAGGTTTTATCACATAGAATGATTCTAGGTTGAAAGGTTTGATCACCTAAAACGAATCAAAGCATGCTGAACTATGATATCTTGAAGTAGTGGTATGATATCCCTTCATGAATAGCTTAACTTGGTAAGACAAGACCATGCATGTTTTCTTGAGTAGTAGATCTCATGGATAGCCTTGGATTAAGAAATTGTACCCTTCCTAAGGTTAGCTTGAACTAGCATGAGAGTATGCTTGCATGATAGCATGACTTGGTAAGGACAAACCATTTCATTGGTAGCTTGGACTGAGCAATAGTACCCTTCCTTGAGAAGATTGGACTTGCATGAGAGTGTGTTTTCCATGATAGCTTGTTCTAGCATAATGAGGTGCTTTTCCTTGATAGCCTTGAATTGGTAAAGCATAACCATTCATGAGTAATGTTTTGTATTGGACTAGTAAAGAAGTACTTCTCCATAAATAGTAGCATGAGCTAAAGAGGGACTAGTACCTAATCAAAGTAGCATGTTTATGATGAATCAAGGTTACTTCAAGGAAGTATCGTAAGTATGTTTTAATATGAGATTTGTTTGTATGATGTATGATTAGCTTGGATTGTTGCTAGAGTTGCCTTTCTTGATATGTATGACTAGAGGTGGATTATCCAAGTCTTAGATAAGGATAGGTTGAGGTTACTTGAGAAGTGTTCCTCTTGCATTATGATGATCTAGATACATTGATTATGCCTATGACTATGTTGTTATCTCTTATGCTAGGATCTTAGTAGAAGCGAGGATCGAAGATTGGTGAGTCCTCATAGCATTCGAGGATATAGCCACCATTTATTTTATGTTCTTTCCTATTATATTTTGAACTATTATATGGGCTACGTCCCAAAGATATTCATGTATTATATGGTTTGAGACAGTGTTATAGACTTCCGCTCATTTTATAAAAAAGACTTTGATTGTATGGAAAATGTTTTAAATTTTCGCATTATTTCTATTATCTTATGTTATGAAAGCTAAGTAGCTTGTATGAGGTCCTTCGGGGTCTTGTACACCATGTTACGTCTAGGGGTTACCCCTGGGTCATGGCAATTTGTAAAACTAAACCAAATCAGTTTAGACCCCTAAATATTACCAAAATTCGTTTTAAGCTAATTGGGTAAGGAAAAGACCAAAATACCTCTCATATTTTTGTGTAACTTTCCTTAAATTGACAACCTGACTTTAAACAGGCATATCTCCCTCATACGAGCTCAAAAATTAGCAAACTTGGTGGAGTTGGAAAGAGGATTCCAAGACCTTTCATTTGATATCTTATTGGTCACCTAACTCGTCCTGTAATGAAAGTTATGGTCATTTGAAGTTGACCCAAAACTCATAACCTATGCCTAACTTGCAAAATTTCAGATTTTGCTATTTCCAATTTAGTTCTTTCTATTTTTAGCTCTTTCAAATACCGAGGTGTTACACCTTTGAGGAAGCTGTTCTTGCAAATTGATTATGTAACTTAATGTAGGGTTTTGTTTATATTTTCACTAGTTAATCACTTCAACAAGAAAGTGGAATTACTAATCTCCTGACCTAGAATTTTAGTTATGCGCGGGATAAACCAATAGCTAAACAACGTAATTGGTGAGTTGAACTTTATACATAGCAATTAAAATGCTACCAAATGTGGTCCTAGTTTTGCTTGTTTCAATACATGAATAACTCACTTCTAACCAAGAATCAAATGACACACACGTGTACCCTCCCTATGAAAAACTTGTTCAATTGTCAGTTTTATCATTTGGAGACTTTAAAAACTTCTCATTGTGTAATTTATTTAATTCAGAAGATATATTGATTTTTGTGACAATATTTGTTTACAAAATGATAATATTAGTAGAGTTTTTTTGTTTTAAATTAGAACGATCTTCTGCGTTGGTGTTGTTCCTCGGTGGATCATGAATTGAAGCACGATTGTATGTTGTTTTCTAGTATTGAAGAATTTAAGTGATACTTCTCCATATATATATATGGACAATGTATCTTTTCTAGATTTACACATAGCTACTAATTTCCTCATTCGGGAAAAATGATGGTGTTCTCTTGATTTCATTAATCTTCCTATTTATTTAGGGGAATGATGTTACTCTTCATTTCTAAGATTTCACAATACAATTGGTTTTTAGTATTTACTGATTTTGTGAAATTATATCATTCCATCGTTATTCTTTTCCTTCCTTGGAAGAAGAGACGAATAATTGACATATCTGATTCTATAGTTGAACACAAGATATCAAACATAGAAAAAGAAAACATTTTCATATCAAATCAAAATAACCTTTCACGATCTCTAATCCCACAATAAATTTTCTGCTAAACTGGAAATTTGAAGTAAAAGAATAAGCATTTCAAAATGCTTCTATGAAGACTTGGACCTAAAAAATAATGAATGGACTGACAACTCCAGTTTCTCAAATTGTCATGAATTTTCTCTATCGCTTTGTCAACTTGTTAATAGAATGCGAAATTAACCCCACTAAACCATAGACAAGTAAAATTTCACAATAAATAGGGTAGATTATAATAGGGTCATATCTTGTCATTTTCAAAACAGTTAAGAAATGGTTCTCTAATATAATGATCTTAGCCTTCAATGCTTGACCACGAAAATTCGAGTTGTGAATTGAAGACTCGATGTAACAGATTAAATTCTCTGAATAACCATATGGAATTACCACATAATTGAAGAAGTAATGATAGATACACATCAAGATAGTTAAATCATGATAATAATCATAGTTATCTTCTTTTTTCAACTTTTTTCGGAGGTTACTCCTTCTTCAAGATTGGAAAATGTAGGCATATTGATGGGCTTCAGTTCATGTAAGGAATTTTTACTTAGATAATATATTTTATTTGATTAGTTACCCTTTTTAATGTTACATATATTTATTACCATTTATGATATAACTTTAGATTTAATAGTCATTTGATATCATCAGAGTATATCTGAGTATATATATACTCTGGTTGTATCAAGGAAGAAAAATCACTTCAGTGAAAACACTACTAAGTTACTCCTTTATACAATCAAAGTATATTGTTACACCCCGAAAATTTCTAAGTTAGGACCCGAACTATTCTTCATTCATGTATAAGGTCGTTCGAGTGATTCATAATTGTTCTTAGGTACTAAGGTCAATTCTTTAGTGTGGGAATGATTATCAATTAGGTCACTAGTATCTCCTAGCACAAAGTTGAGTTAAAAGTTTTCTTACCGATTGAGTTTCTATATAAGATTTTACTCGAGCCAACTTCAAACGACAATATTTATTCGAATATAATGATTTAGGTGACCCATAACCTATCAAATTATAGGTATTTGAATCTTCCTTTCAACGCCACCACCCGAGTTCCGACTAAATAGTTATGATCATTTTAGTATCTGATACAGTGCAGTGACGAATTACCAACAGGAAAGCATTAAAAAAGATTGTTTTTTGTTTTTTACCTCTATGAAAACCCTAAAATAATTTATTGACTAATAAAAGGCCCAAATAAATCAAATTTTTATCTTTTAATCCATCATTCTCTTCTCTCTCAAACCCTAAGGAAAATCAAATCATAAGACTTCCATTCAAGATGCTTTCAATCTTTTTTCAAGATTCGTCTTCAAGGTAAGCCCTTTTTTCCAAGAAATTCATTCTTTATAACTCAAATTCCTTCGTACAATTATGAATCAATAATGAAAACTTAATTAATGGCCATTTAGTTTTCAAGAAACTGATTCAAGAATCTCAAAAATGATTTTCTTGATCGTTCTTCTTCAAGCTAGGATTTCACGTCTACCAATCAAGTTCTTGGAAAACTTTGTTCATCCAAATATGTAAGGATATCATAGTGTTGGAATAGTTTATCCTCACGCCCTGCATGTACTTTCAAAATAGTAAAAGAGTAACATATGGTTCTATCCTTAAATTTGAGTATTCTTGAGATGAATATATATTTGAGTTCTGAGTTCTTGAGTTCCTGATCTTTGAATTTCTACTCTTAATTATTGAATTGTAGTATATTGTGTATTGAGATTATTGAGTTGATCGTTCATGTCTATTTTCAACATAAGCCCTACTCTTGAGTATTCATTGACTTCTTATTGTGAATTTTTTAAAGAAAGCATAATTGTTTTAAACTGAGTATTTGAGAAAGTAAAGAGGAGTTTGAGAAAGAGTTTTAACCAACATTTTATCAAGAGTATAAGGGAACTAAGTATTTCTAAATGAATCGTATATTTTTTACATTGAGCAAATAGAAACCTTGTTTTCTAAATGAGCAATGAGTTCAGAGATATTTCAAAGTAGTTACCACTTTTAAGAGGATAGTTTGAGAAATTATCTCAAATTAGAAAAAGATTATTTTTATACATTTAAGCATGAATATATGTATTATTGGGAGTACTATTGAGCACCGATATGGGGATGAGTTCAGACAACTCAAAATTCTCATAAATCATGTCTTGCCAACATGGGTACAAGATCACACTTTTTAGACGAATCCCTATTGCTTAGTAGATCCACTTAGTCTAGAGGTTCTATACCCTAGCATTGTATAGGAAAGTTCTAACAGGGGTGGGCGAGACGTTGTATCATCACGTAGCTCATAGTTATGGTTGTCGGTTACAGAATCTCCCAATCAGAGTTAAAGTTTATTTTAATATATCACTTACTATGTTTAGTTCAGAGATGATTTAGTATTTTGTAAATATTTAAATGATTTAACTCCGTTATTTCATTACATTGAGCTTGAGTATATTTTATCTATTGTAGTCCTTTCATTAAGTTATTTTGCTTCAGCTATATTACATACTTGTACATTGAATATAGTGATGTCATTCGACCTGCATCTTTTTATGATGCAGATATATGTGTTCATGATCATCAACATGCACTCTCTTGAGATCACTCTACACTTCAGCTAGCTTTTGGTGAGCATCATTGCATTTCGGAGGACTTCACATTTACTTTTTAATTAGTAGTTTTGAGATGTCATGGGTCTTTTCCCGACATCCTTCCTTAATAGTAGAGGCTTCATAGATAGACAAAGTCGATGTGTCTCTCTATATTTACTTTCTTTTGAATTATTTTACAAACTATAAGTATTGTTATATATTAGGTATTTTCTAGACTTTATGAGTTGAGTAATTGACTTTAACAAATTTAATTCTATTTTGAGCCTATCATTGTGTCACACCTCGACCCTACACTCTAGATGTGGGCAGCCCTCGAGAATCATTGTTGGTCCCCAAGCAAATCCTTAGCCTGACTGACTACTTAGCGGAAGACTTACTCAAGCAATAATAGGCTCAAAATAGAATTGAATTCGTTAAACTCAAATACTCATCTCATAAAGTTTGAAAAATACTCAAAAGCAATACTTATAGTTTGTAAAACAACTCAAAAGAAAGTGAATATCGAGAGACACCTCACCTTTGTCTATCTATGAAGCTTATACTATCAAAGAAGGACGTCGGGACATGACCCACTACATCTCAAAAGTACTAACTAGAAAGTAAATGTGAAGCTCTCCGGAATGTAATGAGGCTCACCAACGTTAGCTGAAGTGTAGAGTGATCTCAACCAAGCGTCTGTTGATGATCATAAACACTTATATATGTATCATAAAAAGATGTAGGTCGAATAACATTAGTACATTGAATGTAAGAGTATGTAATATAGCCGAAGCAAAATAACTAAATGAAAGGACTGCAATAAATAAAATATACTCAAGCTTAGTGTAATGAAATAAAGGAGTTAAATCATTTAAAGCTTTAAAAAATACTTACTCATCTCTGAACTTAACATAATAAGTGATATATTAAAATACACTTTAACTCTATTAGGGGATTCCCTAATCGACAACCATCACTATGAGCTATGTGATGATATAACGTCTTGCACACGCTGCCAGAACTGTCCTATACGGTTCTGGGGTATAGAACATCTAAACTAAATGGATCCCCTAACTAAATAAGGATTCATCTAAAAAGTATGATCCTTTACCTATGTTGGCATATATGGTTTATGAGGATTTTGAGTGGTCTGAACTCGTCACCATATTGGTGGGTTTTGAGGTAATTACTCAAAATACTCTCTTAAAAGAGGTAATGTTCTAAAGTATCTTTGAAATCATAAACTCATTTAGAAATCAAAATTTCTCTTTCAACTCTACTCAAACTCTAGTTTACTTTCTAAATAAATCGTTTAAAACAAATGAACCTCTAAAGCCAAAGGTCTCTCCCACGCCTTAAGAAAGGCTAAGCTACCCATACTAGATGCCTTCCGACTCAAAGCATTCACTACCACGTTTTCCTTGCCCGGATAATAAAGAATGGTAATGACATAATCTTTCCACAATTCCAACCATCTACGCTGTCTCATTTTAAGATTTGGTAGAGAAAAGTGACATTTCAGGCTACGGTGATCAATAATGATCTCATAATACACACCATAGAGATAATACTTCCATAACTTCAAGATGAAGACCCCTACCACTAATTCTAAATCATAAGTCGGGTATTTCTTCTCAAGTACCTTCAATTGTTGAGAAGCATAGTCTATGACTCTTTGTATTTGCATCAAGAGTAGCTCACCCTTGGATTCAAAGTTATACGTCTCTTTATGGGGTTGATAATTTTTGTTATTTGTATTGTTCTATGTTACTACTTTGTGTTGAACAGTTTACATTCATATCTTGGACTGGCCATATGATCCTTGATGAGTCCGAGATTTGGACTCATTTAGGGATTTATTTACAATGATTTAGTGTCCTCAAATGCTTATTTTGTACCAAAAACTGATGTAAAATCCTTGACTTTCAGGATTATGGTTTGAGGAGTAAAGCAAGAACACTAAGTTGCAAAAGGGAACAAAGTGAGCTGAAAGAATGAAGAAAAGAGAGTCTGGTGATCGCCAAGTCCACTTGGCAAGTCACCGAATGGCTATTTGACCGCCTAAAGTTCCAGTGTGCCAAACTTTGAAGAAGAAAACCAAGTTGGCGAGATAAAGAAGCAGTCGGCGGATAGCCGAGTGGTTCCGCAATGCAATGTTGGATCGCCCAAAGTTACAGACCCTGAGGTTACTGACGGCCAAGGCAGAAGGGCGATGGAATGGACAAAAGGGCGGATCGCCGAGTGGATCGGTGATCCCGACTTACTACGTCGAATGGCCGTTCGCAACATATTTTTGGCGACTATAAATACAATTTTGAACATTTAGTTTAGTATCAAATTATTATTGAATTTTCAGTTCTATGTTTTTGGTATTGAATTATGAGTATTGAGACAAGTTTCTCTCTAGTTTTTCCTAAGCTTCGGAGAATTGAAGTTATTCACTTTCGAGAAATTGGAAGTGGGTCTTTGAGATTCTTCGAATTGGAACATTGTAAAGACGAAATCAATCTTAACTAGTTGATGAAAACTCAATTTGGTAACGATTTCTATCTTTTTGTGATGTCTAGCTAAAACCCCAATTCTTCGGGTGTGATTACGTGATTATGAGCTGATTTAGTTTATGGGTATAGCTAATTGTTAGTTTAAATGTTATTTAGAAGTGATTTTAATCAGTAATTATTTTTTAATTTAAGAATTGTAGTTGCAAATGGAGTTCTACCTTCGTGTTTTTGGCTTGCTCGAGAGAGAAGTTTTAAACTAAGATTATTGATTGATGGTCTATGTATATTGGGTTATCATGGCTTCAGCTCGAGAGAGTGAATCCTAAACCATTTTCCACACATTCAGCTCGAGAGAGTGAATAGACTAAGGTGTGGGCTGGTCTTATTTTACGTGCTTGTCAATGTTCGAGAGAAATCAACTTGATTCGGGGTAAATTGTTAGAGAGAAAATTTATTCCCTCTATGGCTTAGCTACTCACTAATATACAACTATTCCCTAATAGTTGCAATTACCCATTTGTCTATATTAGCCTATAATCGAATCACATCCCAAGAACCCGTCTCATTATTGTTATTTTGTATTGTTTGTTGTTATTGTAGTTGATAATTAAAACTTAAACCCCCTTATTTGACATTCGTGTCACCCCCTGATTTGAATGGTGTTTTTTTTCAATAACTTTTATTCCTATGACTGATTTGACCATGTTCATACTTCTCAATTGAATCATAAACACGTACCGCTCCCTATGGGATTCGACCCCAACTCATTTAGTTGGGTTTTATACTGACTAGCGATCGTTGACACTTAGAATTGGATGAAGTGTTCTTGAAACGTTAAATCAAAATGGCGTCGCTGCCGGGGAGTGGTGTTGGTTAAGATTCTTTTGGTTAAGTTGAATTTTGTTTTTTTAGTCATAGTTGTATCTACTTATTTTTAGTTTTGGTTTGTGTGTTACTATTTTAAACAGAGGAAATGAGTGTCAACGGAAGCAATGGTAGCCAAGTGGGCCATCAAGATGACATCGGTAACCTGAACGATGTCTATGAGCAGAATGTTAATGACCCTCATCTAATGGGTGGAATTGGTGCTATTCGCTTGCCTCCAACTGAAGGGAATGCTATGTTCCACATTACAAGTACCATGTTGCAGCTTTTGCAATTCAAAGGGTTGTTTGGTGGGTTGGCTGATGAGGATCTCCATGAGCATATAAGAAATTTTGTTGATGTTTGCGGGCCGTTCTCCTTCAAGAACATATCCCAAGAGTCGATCCGATTGAGATTGTTCCCATTATCTTTAATGGGAGAAACATGTAAGTGGTTGGCTAAATTGCCAAGAGACTCCATCACTTCGTGGGAAGAGCTTGTCACCGCATTTCAAGTGCGATTTTTCCCTCCTTCGAAGATGATGACACTAAGGGACAACATTCAGAGCTTCAAGCATCTAGAGGGCGAGCCAATCCATGAGACTTGGTTACGATTCAAGAAGTTGGTGCTTCAATACCAAACTCATGGTTTGCCCGACAACGTTTTACTGTAATACTTTTACCGAAGCCTTGATTTGGTTAACAAGGGAGTAGATGACCAACTTTCTTCGGGAGGTTTGATGCAACAACCTTACATTATAGCAGCCCAACTCTTGGATAGTATGACAAAAATTAACCGGGTGTGGTACACCCGTGAGGATCAGGTCTCCCCTCTCACTTTTAAATTAACCAAGGAATAGCTTGAGAAAGACCAAGCGAGGGACCAGAACATGGCAAAGATCATGACCCAACTTGACATTTTGTCCAAAATTGTCATGGGAGCTGATGCTAGAAGTGTCAATGTTGTGCGTGTCGGGTGTGCAAACCCCAAAGAGGCCAAGTTTAAAGCATTGTATAACGAGGAGGTGAAGTTCCTAGCCAACCAAGGAGGTGATTATCGTGCAAACTACCTGAGGAAGGGTGGTAAGCAAGGTTGGAACAGGGATGATGGCTAGAGAGATCATGATAGAGAGTGGAGGGATCGTAAGCCCACTTGGAAGGAAAAGGATGGGGAGAAGGACAGGTACATTCCTCCCCACGAGCGTCAAAAACCCAAAGATTCTGAGGGTGGCCGATTTAAGGATATGCTTTCTCGTATTCTCAACAAGGTTGAGGGGTCCGATAAAATTTTGAAAGAGATGAAGGAAGATGTATCGACCCTTAGCCAGACGGTTACTTCCCATTCCGTCTCTATCAAGCAGTTGGAGACCCAAATGGGTCAGATTTCATCTCTTTTAAACTCGAGACAACAAGGGGGATTGCCTAGTGACACTATGGCCAACCCAAAGAATGAAGTTTGAGTGAGGACTTGCGTCGTGCCACGATGTTAACTAAGGCGCTGCTTGGGAGGCAACCCAAGTTTTTATTTGCTTTCTTTTTTATTTTGAAATAATGGTGTGTTGATTGTGTAGGTGAAAAAGTGGAATGTGTTTGAAAAGTGCAAGTTGGCGAGCAAAAAGCCCAGTCGAAGACTCGTCGAAGACTCATCGAAGAGGTCGGCGAGCCCAACTTGGACTGTTGTTGGACTCAAGAACTTCTAAGGTTGGAGTCTGTAAAACTTGGCGAGCCCATGAGTAAATCAGCGTGTCGCCGAACAGGTCGGCGATCACGACTTTGTCCACCGTTTGGACCCCCACATTAACTGGAGGTCCTGTAAAACTTGGCGAGGTAAGTACCCACCTGGCGTGTCGCCGAATGGTTCAGTGAGCAAGACTAATGTCTCTGAAAGGGTGAGAACTGTATGGTTTTAAAGGCCAAAGGTTTAAACTTTCAAACTATTTCACATTCCCTCACTTTTTAACTTCCCAAACTCACACCCGCACTATATTTTTTTATATTTTTGCATTATTACTACTCTCTAGTCGTCAATTGTGTGTTCGGAGTTGGAAATATTTTCCGCCTAGCATTTCAACTTATATATT
Source organism: Solanum gracilifrons (assembly GCA_029582605.1). Taxonomy (NCBI): domain Eukaryota; kingdom Viridiplantae; phylum Streptophyta; class Magnoliopsida; order Solanales; family Solanaceae; genus Solanum; species Solanum gracilifrons. Next base: position 31,276 of record JAJOOH010014626.1, on the reverse strand, counting down.
CGGCATTAAAGGTTGGGTTTTCGAACCCCAAACTCGCATTTAGTGGTTATACTCATTTGCAAATTGTTTTGATCTTAGTGATGTATGTTGGGCCTCTCTGAATTGTAAATGTGTGCTTGTTCTCCTATTTTAATTTAAATATCATGCCTAAAATGCCTAAGTTGTCGATTTCCCAAATTTTGTGCTTTAAAATTATTCTAAATTATTAGGTTGTGCTAAATTTTTGTTGGGTCTAGTATGGTGAAGCCTGAGTAACCCATATTTGTTCCAAGCTTTGCCCAATGGTGTAGCGGTTGATGTCATTCTTAAGGGCTAAAGTCCTCAAATGGCCAAATTTGGCAAAACCAGGAGAAGTGTGAGTATCCCGGGTGCATGGGTCTTATGGGTCTAAGTTTAATTATTCTAGTGTATGGTTTGATTTAGTTTTCGAGCGCTGTGGGGTCGATTTTGGGATTCGGGGTGAAAATAGGCACGTTGGGCACTTTGGCGAGGTGCGTCGAGCTCACCGAACCACTCGGCGGATCGCCAAAATCCCTTAGATCGCCTTTATTTTCATGCTAATTTTAAGTTTAGGTTCTCTAACCTTCGGCGAGAAGCCTGAGTTCGCCAAGTGCACTCGGCGACTTGCAGAAAGTCTTCTTTGATCGCCCTTTTTGAGCCCCTGACCCTTAAAATACACCGTAACTTTTGGCGGGCAAGTCCTTACTCGCCGAATGCTGTCGGCGATTCGCCGAAAGTCCCTTCCATCGCCGACATACCAATTTTTCTGGGAATTTTTTAGCCAATCCTTTCGGTGAGCCCGATCTGGCTCGCCAAAGTGTTTTGGCGACTATCCGATCGATTCGGCGAGTCTGTCTGCAACTATTTTTCTGCAACTTTTCCTGAAATGAATCTAACATTTTTTTTATGTTTTTACAGATATGGCTAGAACTAACCTCGACATGCCGCCCCGTAAAAGAGCACGGGGAATAGTAATTAATGAAGGGGCTGCAAATCCCCCCAAAAAGGGAAGAAAATAGCCTCCAAAGGGAGGCAAGGGAAAAGGCAAGAATCCAGCATCTGACGTTCCGGAGCACAACTCCGACAGTGAGGGAGAGTCCTTTGACTCCCAAGCTGCATTCTCTGAGCCTGACGATGACAAGCCTCTACAGTCCAGGCGAGCGAAGATCCGTGCTAGGTCTCACCCAAACCCATCAAGAGCTCCAGAGGCCACCCCTCCTGCAGCAGATACAGTGCCAGCTCCAGCACCGACTGTGGCCCAGTGCCCCAAGTATAGGTCCCTCCTCCCAGGCTACTCAATAGATCAAAAACTGATGGGTTGCGGACTATTCTTGAGGAGAAACTGTTTTCCACTGAGGGCCTAGATGGAAAATACTCTAGGGTGAGGGAGACACTCCAATACCATCGCTTCGAGCAGTTTATCAAGGCCCGAGGCCCATACATTCCTGCATGGGTCCAGGAGTTCTACACAGCATACGGAGACTTGGTACCAAAGGGCAAGAAGAAGGCCAGTGCCTTTAGATCGGTGAAGTCTGTCATAGTCCGAGGGAAGAAAGTAGGGTGCGATCATATTAATATTGTACTCGATAGGGCTATAAGTTCTACATATGCATATGAGGGCTTGGCTACTACTCAGTCCCTGGATGACGTAAAAGGCTGGCTTGCCCCTCTAATTTCTGATACCACCTCGAGGTTTATTGAGGCAGGAGCTCCCATCGAGAAGAAGGACCTGAATGTAGTTGCACGGTATTGGTTCGGGTTCATCCGCAGCTCCATCATGCCTTTCCAGAATTAGTCCATCATCCGCCATCCCAAGGCGGCCTACCTTGGGTCGATCATATCCAGGAAGAGGATTAACATGGGACTCATCATAGAGCAGGAGATGGCCATGAGGGCCAAGCAGAGCCAGACATCCCTTCCCTTCCCGATTTTGATTACAGAGCTGTGCCGGCGTGCTGAAGTTCCTCGTGATGAGATGAGAGATTTTGAGGTCACTCCTACATCCTCCACTGATATCCGGTGTATAGAGGCTGAGTACACTTGGAAGGAGGCAAACAGGAGGAGAGTGGCTCCGGTGGACATATCCCTAGAGATTGATGTAGAGACGATTCATGTAGAGGCATATTTGCCTACTACAACCTCCGGGCATTCAGGTACACCTGCTCCCATTTCTTCCTCCCAGGTTCCTGGTACTTCTGTCACTTCCCAGCCCGCCAGGATTACTCAGGCTATGATCCTGAAGATGGGGCACTTAGCCCATTCGGCGGATGTGAGGGTGACTCGATTAGAGGTTGTGGTACCATGGATGATCGAGAGTGCTATCCTTGCTGCATTGACACCCCTTCGGACTTTTATTAATGATTTGATGGTGAGAGTCGCGACTTGTGAGCATCAACAGGGGAGTCTTCTCACGTGACGACTTTGAAAGTCGAGGTTGCAGATCTGAGGAAGGATGTGGACTACTTGAAGTCCACTGACTTCACTTCATTATTGGAGGCAGCAGATAATGTGGATGCCCCGGCCAGTTCTGAGATTCCTCTGGTCACCACTTGAGATGTGTCGATGGATGATATGGTAGCAGATGAGTCAGAGGCAAAGACCGACGAGGAGCAGATTGAGGTGAGAGAGGAGAGCATCTATAGAGACCTTCTAGATTTCGAGGAGACGATTGTTTATTGAGTAATTCAGACATCGCTGACCGAGACGTCCATGGCAGGCCCTAGTGGTTTGAGTGCTGCTGCTGCTACACCTGGAACCGATGCCCCGACAGATGTGGCGACTATTTAGACAGGACCTTTATTTACCTCCCTCTCTATCATTTCTATTGATTTTTAGTGTTTGTATTGCATTTGAGGACAAATTGTTTTTATTTGTGGTAGGGTGAGAAATTTTCATACCTACCTCTTGTGATTATTGTTTTTGTTTATACAGTGGTTTTTTGCTGTAAATTGTGTTTTAGCACTGTTTTGTGGATGTTTGAGCTTGTAGCTTCTTATTTTAATTGCAAATGGTTTATGGACCCTTTTGAAAAAATTTGCCACCTCTTGGTTGTGTTCAATTGTGGTTGTTCTTGTACAAATTTGAGTGTCGGTCATGATCAATACGGATGACTTAAATAGTGTTTTTAATCGAACAAAAATGAATGTGTGGCTATGATGAGGCCAAATGAAGTTGCATAGACAATATGTGAACTTTTTGCATCTCGTTGGGACTAGCCGATTATCGAATTGAGTCTCTTGTGATGAACATTGCACACTAGCGAAAGTGTGGAGTCTTGTTTAATTTTGGTGCCAATGCCTTGTGTGATGAGCTTATCGTGAACCATGTGTGATGACACCTAGAATTTGCTCCATTGGTCCGGTTGACTAAGTGATGTAAGCTCTTGAAATGATCATAGGCAACAATTATAAAGAGTGAAACCATTTGACATTATACCTCTTTTGTGGCCAACCTTGTAAGTGAGTGAACTTTGCTTGAACCCCCTTTGAGCCTTATTCTTTTCTTGGAAGAAACTTGATCAAATGAGACCTCTCTTTATCCATTCACCTATAATCCTCATGGAATGTGGTTTGTTTGAATAGCCAACTTAGGCCAAAAGCCTAAGTTGGGGGTGTGGTGAAAAGAGAAGGAAAATAAAAAAATGTGAAGAAGTCCCCCTTGATCCATGGACTTGAAAAATATGGAACCCCTCCATAATAAAAAAGAGAGAATGAAAAGAAGAAAGACGAAGAAAAAGAATTAAAAAATTGGGAAATAAAGTAGTGAAAGTTGCAATAGAAAATGGGGTGTTCGGTAGTCCATGAGAATTGAATAATGGGGTGAATTTTGAGCATGAATGAAAATCCTGGAAAAAAAAAAAGGAAAGTTGTTCATACCACATTTCATGAGGATAGCAGACATTGAGCCTAAATGACCATATATTTGCACTCAGCCCCGTTACAAGCCTTGAAAAGACCTTTTTGATCTTGAACGAGCTTAAAGAAATATTGGCTGGAAAATAAGGGTAAGCCTATGGTGAAGTCATGCATGTGTTCATCTTTTTGAGTGTGAGAGTTGTTTGGGATTTCGGAACTATAATGTGTTGAACAATTGTGTGTGAATATGGAATCATTCTTTGTGTGAGGGCAATTGAGTACCTTTGTTGAGCTTAAACTTGCATTTGAAGCAAGTATTGTGAACTTGAGAATCTTCAATAAAGGTGAGTCACAACTTGAATCTTTGAGTGCACAATTGATCCTTACATGAGTAAGTTGAGTCTTGTTGTGTGCATTCATGATTGAGTTTTGTGTAGCACTATTGAGACATCCTTTTTGAACTACTGAACTTGAGTTTTACTTGAGGACAAGCAAAAGTTTAAGTTGAGGGTGTTGATGAGTCCGAGATTTGGACTCATTTACGGCTGTATTTACGATGATTTAGTGTCCTCAAATGCTTATTTTGTACCAATAACTAAAGTAAAATCCTTGACTTTCAGGATTATGGTTTGAGGAGCAAAGCAAGGACACTAAGTTGCAAAAGGGAACAAAGCGAGCTGAAAGAATGAAGAAAAGAGACCCTGGTGATCGCCAGGTCTATTTGGCAAGTCGCCGAGTGGCTATTTGACCACCTAAAGTTCCAATGTGCCAAGCCTTGAAAAAGAAAACCAAGTTGGCGAGAGAAAGGAGCAGTTGGCGGATCGCCGAGTGGTTCCGCGATGCAGTGTTGGATCACCCAAAGTTACAAACCGTGAGATTGCTGACGGCCAATGCAGAAAGGTCATGAAATGGACAAAAGGGAGGATCACCGAGTGGATCGGCGATCCCGATTTACTGCGTCGAATGGCCCTTCGCAGCATATTTTTGGTGACTATAAATACAATTTTGAACATTTAGTTTAGTATCAAATTATTATTGAATTTTCAGTTCTAAGTTTTTGGTATTGAATTCTGAGTATTGAGACAAGTTTCTCTCTAATTTTTCCTAAGCTTTGGAGAATTGAAGTTTTTCACTTTCAAGAAATTGGAAGTGGGTCTTTGAGATTCTTCGAATTGGAACATTGTAAACACGAAATTAATCTTACCCAGTTGATGGAAACTCAATTTGGTAACGATTTTTATCTTTTTATGATGTTTAGCTAAAACCCCAATTCTTAGGGTGTGATTATGTGATTATGGGCTGATTTAGCTTATGGCTATTGCTAATTTTTAGTTTAAATTATGTTTAGAAGTAAGTTTAATCAGTAATTATGGTTTAATTTAAGAATTGTAGTTGCAAATGCAGTTCTACCTACATGTTTTTGGCTTGCTCGAGAGAGAAGTTTTAAAACTAAGATTATTGATTGATGGTCTGTAGGTATTGGGTTGTCATGGGTTCAGCTCGAGAGAGTGAATCCTAAACCCTTTTCCACACATTTAGCTCGAGAGAGTGAATGGAATAAGCTGTGGGCTTGTCTTATTTTGCGTGCTTGTCGATATTCGAAAGAAATCAACTTGATTTGAAGTAAATTGTTCGAGAGAAAATTTATTCCCTCTATGGCTTAGCTTACTCACTAATATACAGTTATTCCCTAACAGTTGCAATTACCCATTTGTCTATATTAGCCTATAATCGAATCACATTCCAAAAACTCGTCTCATTATTGTTATTTCGTATTGTTTGCTGATGTTGTAGTTGATAATTAAAACAAAAACCCCTTATTTGACATTCGTGTCACCCCCTGATCTAAATGATGTTTTTATTCGATAAATTTTTATTCCTATGACTGATTTGACCATGTTCATACTTCTCAATTGAATCTTAAACACGTACCGCTCCCTGTGGGATTCGACCCCAACTCATTTAGTTGGGTTTTATACTGACTAGTGATCGTTGACACTTAGAGCTGGATGAAGTGTCCTTGAAACGTTAAATCAATTCGACCAGTGCAGTGGAGCTTGAGTACAAGGCATGTTTAAGCGGCTGATACAACACCTCAATTAAGAGACGTCTGACTTTTAATCCAAGGGTGAACTACTCTTTTAGGCTGTCATAGGTTCTTCTGCATCTTCCTGTCCTTCTTTTCGAACAGATACATTCTAGGTTTTGGTTTATGTTTTAGTTTGGGGGTTGCATCCCCACACTTGACTATTTAGAGTTTCGGTATGACGACTTTCAATTCTTAGGGATTGTTTTCCATATAAAATATTTTTCTATTGATTTAGTTATGGGGACTCAATCCTTAGTTATCAAAACTTTTTGATTTCTTTATTCTAATGAACTTGGTTTATAAATGGTGTTGGGTTGATTTTTGGGTTAGCCTTTTATTCTCCCACCAGGTGGTTTAGAGTGTGTGTCACTTACAATGGTTGGAGTCACGACAATAATTGACTACATATACGTACATCATCTTCTTATTTTGTATAATCAATCCAGTACAAAACAAAACTAACATTAGTGAATACTTTTTACTATTTGTTTGTGTTGTTGAATTTGATTTTGTTCATTTTGATCTTTTTCACCCTCATCTAAACAAATATGAATCATAATTATGTCTATTGAATTGAATTTGGTAGGAAAAAATATTTTTTTACAGTCATGGAGAATTACAACTTGACATTATGATGAAAAAATAAGTTATACTTTTTCATATAATATCAATAAAAAGTTAACAACGATCATGTCTCAATTTCAAATAATATAATTTTTCTTCTTTGTGTTTATGATTTTCTTTAGAATTTCCTCTTCTTCCCACCCTCCGCGTCTCTTTATATTTATCAATTTTCACGCAATGCATGTTTCTTTATAGTTCTAAGAATTTAAACAAAACAAAAACCAATTAAAGATATATTTCAATCATTAAAATTTATCCTTTTAAGCAATCAATTACAAATTTTGAAATTTTGCTTAATAGTTAGAAGACTCCCAAAAAAAATAATTTTGAACCAAAGGAAAATAATTATAAATTTTAAACTTGATTAATACTTATAACATAATTTCAACCATAATTAAGATAAATTCGTGAGGAACTGATACCTTTTTGGGATCTACTCTAGCATTTTGAGGTACTAATTTGAACCAAAAGATATTATAGACTTGCAACAAGTATAATTCAAATAAAAATTAAATTTAAGAGGCATCATAGAGATACATAAGAAATAAAGAAAACATACAATACACTTATCATTACGATTTCAATCATTTAAAAATAGAAAAACAAACAAAATCAATACATAATTGTCTAAGCTCTTACTACTTCACAACATATCACTGTTCAAGAGCTTTCTTATTCTTTTACAAGTCCAACAAAATCAAAGAGGGTCACTCTTGTCGATATCTACTTCAAGAGCTTTCTTCATATAAAAATTAAACTTAAGAGGCATCATAGATCTTCATAAAATAAGATTTTAAAAAAATTAGTACAATGCACATATCATTACGACTTTCATCTTTAAATATCTAAGTTCTTGTTAATATCCACTTTACAAGCATATCCCTATTCAAGAGCTTTCTTCTTCATTTTCAAGTCAAACAAAAGCATGAATGAAATACTAAAGTGAAAATGAAGGTAACTTTGGATAGAATCTCATGAAACAAAAAATATTAATTTATATAGAAAACAATGGAGGAATACCATAAGGTATCTTAATTTTCATATTTAATATTTAAGGGTTATAAATATGAAAGTAAAAAATTATGAGAGTTATAAATATTTTTAATAAATATTTTTAAGAGTACAAATTAAATAGATGAGTTATCAAGGTAAAATTTTAAAGAAAATATGATGAAAAAAGACAAATAAAAAAGAGATAAATATAGCATATCAATGGTATTGATTGATATACTATGAGAGTTTAAAAAAATAGATACAACCGCCTTTATTTGCTGGGCTTTATCGGTCAATTAATCTCAATAATTGATGTTATTTGTTCATGTCTATATTTCAGCAGGAACTCTATAGTTTAGTTAAATTTGAGAATTTTTTTAAAAAATGTTGTCTTTAAATTTGTTTATGAGGAGAGCAAGAGATGAGTTTTGAGAAAGTATTTTCAGATATGAACTCAGTAAAAATATAAGTGAACTGAGTAGAGGTCGGGTTTCTAGTAGCAATCTCATTTTCCCTTACCTATGTGCCCCCATAGGATTCCAGATAGACATTAGCTAGTGGATCTACAATATCTAGAAGTTCATGGTCCTTCCTTGGCAAGTAAGACACCTCTTTTTGGTGTGGGCTATACATCGGATTACATGTTGATAGCTCGCATGGTCTTATATGTCAGTTAAGGTTATTTCCCACAAATAAGCAAGTTATGATGAAACAAGTTTACTTCAAGGAAGTATCATAAGTATGTTTTAAGATGAAGTTCACTTGCATTGATCATAATTTTATGACTTATGGTTTCTAACTCTCAAGATACATGTCACGACCCAGGGGACCCCCTAGATATAACATGGCGTATAGAACCCCGAAGGACTCCATACAAGCCACTAAGTTATCATAACATAAGCAATATAACAATAAGAGTAAAAATACATTTCAACTCTAAAAAGTTTTTCATAAAAGCAAGCGGAGGTCTAGAAACTTTGTCTCAACATAGCCATCTATTACAATAGTGAATGAAATAGGGCCTAGCCCATACAACATGTTCAAAAGAGAAAGTACATGAAAGAAACTAGACATATGAAAATCCTTTCTCGAACCATGAGGACACCAAGCTCGTTGTAGCCACAAGAATGATCACCTCAAGTATCGAACCCTACACTTGGGGAAAATGTAGGCGAAAGTAGGCGTTAGCACAAAAATGCACTAAGTATGGTAGCTATGCATAAAAACATGCAAAAAGGGACATTTCATTTGAAAGCATGCAATTTAGCAATTTAAACATGCATAAGAGATTAGAAACCATAAGTCATAAAACATAGGCAACATAAGTCATCGTCATCATTAAAACCTTTGAACACATATACAAAGCTTCTTGAGTAACCATAGTTCATTATTCATGTTCTTGTTGGAATAAGCCTTAACCGACATGAGACCATGTGAGCTATAACATGATCACCCGGTGTTACCCACACCGGAAAGCCTTCTTCTTCTTCTTCTTCTTCTTCTTCTTCTTCTTCTTGTTCAAGCTTCTTCTTCTTCAAGCTTTCTAGAGAGAGAATTTTTGAGAGGATGAACTTTGGGGAAATTTTTTGGGTTTTGGAAACTATGACTTAATTGGGTGAGTTTTAGAGTTAAAAAGTCTTAAATATTTTTCCTAGACTTAGGAAAAATGACTTCACTTAAGTTAGATCGAAACCGGAAAAGACCATTTAACCCTAAACTAAAAGTCACCTGCCCAGGGACCATGTGAGGTCCCACGAGCCGTGGTCATGACCACGAACCATGGCTCCCTCTGTGGACCTTGAGGCAGTGGCTAGGGTGGCCACACCTTGCCCCCTTCATGGCCAAGTAAAGACCACGACACCTCTTACGGCCCTTGGTGGCCTTCGCAAGCGGTCAAGTGGCTCGTGGGGAGGGTCCTCTTTTGGGGCAGCCTTGGAGGCACACTGCCTCACCTCCACGAGTAGGACCACGATCCGTGGTGACCACCATGAGCCATCAAGGACCTCGTCTGGAGGGTATATTTTTGCGCAGCCTTGCCAAGGTTATTGCCTAGCCTACCACGAGCCACACCACGTGTCGTGGTCCTTACCACAAGCCATGGTGGTGGTCGTGGTTGCTTGGGTAGTGTCTAGGGGAGAGTGGACTGCCGTAGTCCTCTCCCTTGGCCCTTGCCAAATTCTATGACTCTAACCCTCACATTTTAGCTCTAGTTTAGCCTACTAGTTTCCGGGGTGTCACAATATCTCCCCCTTGGGAATATTCGTCCTCAAATAACGCTTTAGATACCTTACGGAAGTAAAGACTCAAGACTAGCATCCCATCATACATGCAACATCATAACAATGCACAAAATGAAGAAGGAAACATCAACTCTACACTCAAACATATTGAATGCATCACAAGGAAGTAGGAACTACATCTAACAACCCATTATGCATGAAATTTCAACACTTCTCATGTTCTTAGGAGGAATTACCTTCTCCAAGCTAAAAGCATGCTCAATACAATCTCATGGAGCCTTTATGCAATTTATTCTCAAAAAGCACAATTTAAAGCATGTTCATCAATTCATCTGATGAAGTCAATAGGCAATTCATACTCAATACACAACAACATAAGGAAAATCAATCATATAAACTCATTTTATTTCTAAACATAAATTTCTCATGAACATGAATGACATAGGGAAATCATGGAAAACTCATATAACACACATGACTCCCAAAATAAGGAAAACTCAAGAGGAACTACTTACCTCAAGCTAGAATAGGAGTAGAAGGAAAAAGATGAGGATAGCGGGACTTCATATCGGCCTCGGCCTCCCAAGTATCACCCTCAACTAGTTGATTCCTCAATAAAACCTTCACGGAAGCTATTTCCTTGTTTCTCAATCTCTTAACTTGCCGGTCTAGAATCTCTACCGAAACTTCCTCATATGATAAACTTTCATCAACTCCCAATCCTTCTAAGGGAATAATGGATGTAGATCTTGAACACACTTCTTAAGCATAGAGACATAGAATACCGAATGCACCGAAGTCAACTAATTTGGCAAATCTAACTCATAGGCAACTTTACCAACACGTCTCAAAATTTGGTATGGGCCTACATACCGGAGACTAAGTTTCCCCTTCTTGCCAAATATCATCACACTCTTCATTGGTGAAATTTTAAATAGACCCAATCGTTAACCTAAAATTCTAGATCCCTTCTCCTGACATCAGCATAAGACTTTTGCCGACTTTGAGCCGTTCTCAACCTTTCTCTAATGAGTCAGACTTTCTCAATGGCTCCATTGACCAATCCGGGACCTATTAGGGAAACTTCACCCACCTCAAACCAACCAACGGGAGACCTACATCTCCTACCATACAAGGCCTCAAATGGAGCCATACCGATACTTGAATGATGGATATTATTGTAGGTAAACTCTATCAATGGCAAAAGGTCATCCTAAATACCCTTAAAATCAATTACACATGCCCTTAACATATCGTCCAACGTTTGAATGGTATGCTCCTCTTGCCCATTGGTTTGGGGATAAAAAGTCGTTCTAAGCTTAACCTTGGTGCCAAGCCCTTTTGAAATGACCTCCAAAAGTGAGAAGTGAATTGAGGGCCACGATCGGAAATAATGGATAAAGGCACTCCATGCAACTTCACCATTTCTCTTATATACAATTTGGTATAGTCCTCCGCCGAAAAGGAAACCTTGAGGGGAATAAAGTGAGCCGATTTAGTCATCCGATCTACAATAACCCAAATAGAGTCATGTTGTCTCCGAGTGCGAGGTAAACCCATAATAAAGTCCATGTTCACCTCTTCCCACTTCCAAGTAGGAATACCGATATCTTGGGATAACCCTCCCGGTCTTTGATGCTCAACCTTAACTTGTTGACAATTAGGACACTTAGCCACAAATTTCGCGATATCTTTCTTCATCCCATTCCACCAATAGACGTCCCGCAAGTCACGGTACATCTTGGTGGCTCCCGGGTGAATGGAATACCAAGATCTATGGGCTTCCGATAAGATTTGCTCTCTGAAGTCATCAATATTAGGAACACACAACCGACCTTGGTATCTAAGTACACCATCTCCCCCTTGGGAGAAAGCCTCAATGGATTTCTTAAGTACCGCCTCTTTCAATTCAACCAAAATGGGATCTAGACCTTTCTTAGATTTCACATCCGCCACAAAAGACGATTTAGACCCATTATGAACCATGACACCACCCTTGGTGGAGTCCACTAATTGAACCCCTAATCGGGCCAACCTGTGAACATCTCGAACCAATTCTTTCTTATCATCTTCAATAAGAGCAACACTACCCATATAAAATCTACTAAGAGTATCCGTTACCACATTTGCCTTACCGGGGTGATAAAGAACACTCATGTCATAATCTCTCAATAATTCAAGCCACCTTCTTTGGTGAAGATTCAAGTCCTTTTGACTAAACACGTATTGTAAGATCTTGTGATTGGTAAACACATCAACATGAACCCCATATATATAATGCCTCCAAATCAGTAAGGCAAAAACAACCACTGCCAACTCAAGGTCAAGGGTAGGGTAATTCTTCTCATGGACTTTAAGTTGCCTTGAAGCATAGATAGTCACTTTACCATTTTGCATAAGCACAAATCCCAACCCAACTCTAGAGGCATCACAATACACCATAAAACCATTTGTACCTTCCGGTAAAGTCAACACCAGAGCGGAAGTAAGTCTATCTTTCAACTCTTGGAAACCTTTCTCAAAAAGTTCCGACCACATGAACTTAGCCTTCTTTTGAGTCAAAGTCGTCAAAGGAGACGCAATGGAAGAAAACCCATCAACAAACCTTCTATAATAACCAGCCAAACCCAAGAAGCTTCTAATGTCCGAAGGGGTTAGAGATCTTGGCCAACTCTTGACCGCATCCGTCTTCTTAGGATCTACCTCAATACCCCTACTTGACACAATATGCCCAAGGAAAGCAACAGACCTTAACCAAAATTCACACTTGCTAAACTTTGCAAAAAGTCGGTGGTCCTTAAGAACTTGTAACACAATTTTCAAATGATCAACATGATCATTCTAACTCTTTGAATAGATCAAAATGTTGTCAATGAACACAATCACAAACATGTCTAGGTATTGCCTAAGCACTCTATTCATTAGGTCCATAAACGTCGTCGGGGAATTAGTCAACCCAAATGACATTACCAAGAATTCATAATGACCATACCGGGTCCTAAAGGCCGTCTTTGGAATATTCTCACCTCTCACCCTTAATTGGTGATAACCCGACCTAAGGTCAATTTTTGATAGGTAACTTTCCCATTGTAGTTTGTCAAACAAATTATCTATCATTGAAGAGGATACTTGTTCTTAATGGTCACTTTGTTCAACTGACGATAATCGATGCACATATGAAGAGATCCATCTTTCTTTCTAACAAACAACACGAGAGAGCCCCATGGTGAGATGCTTGGTCGGATGAAGCCCTTATCCAACAAGTCTTTCAACTTCTTTAACTCAGTCAGGGCCATTCTCTAAGGAGAAATTGAGATAAGTTGCGTATCTGGGAGAAGGTCAATACCGAAGTTTATTTCCTGCTTGGGAGGAATACCGAGTAGATCATCTGGGAACACTTTTGGAAATTCATTCACAATGAGGACCGACTCTAGAGTAGGGGTTTTGGAATCTATATCCCTCACCCTAACAAGATGGTAAATGCAACTCTTAGAGATCATCTTTCTAGCCTTAAGACATGAGACGAACTGACCCGTAGGCATAGAATCTCCCCCCTTTCACTCAAGGATAGGCTCATTCAGGAACTGAAACTTGACTACACAAGTTCTACAGTCAACAGAAGCATAACAAAAGTGCAGCCAATCCATACCGAGAATAACATCGAAATCTAACATATCAAGCTCTACCAAATAAACAAGGGTAACTCTATGGGATAGGGAAACGAGACATCTTCTATAGACCCTCTTAGCCACCACAGAGTCACCAACAAGGGTAAAGACAGAAAAAGATTCTAACAACACATCAGGGAGCACATCAAATCTCATTGCCACATATGGCGTCACAAAAGACAAAGTAGCACCTGGGTCTAATAAGGCATACACATCTCTATGGAAAACTTTTAATAAATTGGTGACCACGTCCGGAGAATTCTCTTGTTCACCTCGGTTTTGGAGAGAATAGAAGCGGTTTTGCTTGGGAGCATTGGAGTTTGAACCACTAGGAAGAGCTTGCTTGCCCTTTCTTCCCTTAGCCATGAGCACCAGGCAATCCCTCATTTTGAGCTAACTCTTTCCACAACCAAAACAACCATTTGTACCGGCTAGGCACTTAGCATCATGTTTCTTCCCACACTTCACACAAGTAGGCCTAGCCACAAAAGATCCACTACCATTACTTCCTTGAGGTTTAGGGTTAGACACTCTATCCTTGTTCACCCTTGGAGGAGCGTTGGAGGAACCTTGACTGGAAAATCTTTGTTTAAACCTAGGTCGACCTTGTCTATCAGACCTTGTATTGGAGAAGTTCCCATCATTGGTCCTAGCCCTTTTTACCTCCCTATTCTTTTCTTTGAGTTTCTCTTCCTCAATTTATTGGGCATGCACCATGAGACGTGAAATATCCATATCTTGTACAAGCATTGACATACATAATTCTTTGACTACCATGTCGGACACTCCCAACACAAATTTATTCATCTTAGCCCTTAAATCCACCACCATAGTTAAAGCGTACTTGGATAGTTGGGTGAGCTTTAGAGCATACTCCCTCACACACATACTTCCTTGATTAAGGTTAATGAACTCTTGCATCTTAGATTCCCTCACTTCATATCATGTAGACCAACGAATAAGGATTAGGAGAAAGACCTAATAGAGTTAAACTCCATCACACGACTTAAGAGTAATGAGAGAAGTGGAATTTCTTAAACATCTTGTAGCTTCTCATTCATAAATATGGCACAGTTCACACTCACGAATAAGACTCTACTAGACGTGGCTCATGAGACATCATCCTAACATCATTCTAAACTTTGTGCTCTGATACTAAGTTTGTCACGACCCAAGGGTACCCCCTAGATGTAACATGGCGTATAGAACCCTGAAGGACTCCATACAAGCCACTTAGTTATCATAACATAAGCAATTGAACAATAAGAGTAAAAACATATTTCAAGTCTAAAAAGTTTTTCATAAAAGCAAGCGAAAGTCTAGAAATTTTGTCTCAACATAGCCATCTATTACAATAGTGAATGAAATAGGGCATAGCCTATACAACATGTTCAAAAGGGAAAGTACATGAAAGAATCTAGACATATGAAAATCCATCCTCGAACCATGAGGATTCACCACGCTCGGGAACACAATAAAATCCAAGCTCTAGCCGTAAGAATGATCACCTCGAGTGCTGGACCCTACCCTTGGGAAAAATGTAAGCAAAAGTAGGCGTTAGCACAAAAATGCAATAAGTATGGTAGCTATGCATAAAAACATTTAAAACATGCAAAAAGTGACACTTCATTTGAAAGCATGAAATTTACCAATTTAAACATGCATAAGAGATTAGAAATCATAAGTCATAAAACATAGGCTACATAAGTCGTCATCATCATTAAAATATTTGAACTCATATACAAAGCTTCTTGAGTAACCATAGTTCATTATTCATGTTCTTGTTGTGGGAATAAGCATTAACCGACATGATACCATGTGGGCTATAACATGATCACCCGGAGTTACCCACACCGAAAAGGGTTGTCCTACTTGCCTAAGATAGAACCATGGTTTGTTAGCTTAGGTGGATCCACTAGATAAATATCCTATGGGGGCACGTAGTATATGGGATAAGAATATTGCTACTAGAAACTCAGCCTCAACTAACGTGAGGGCTTCCATCTCAAGAGATTGTTTCTAGAAACTCGGCCTCAACTAAAGTGAGGGCTTCCATCTCAAATTAATATACACTCAGTGCTAAGCATTAATCCCACGGAGTACTTATTAAGTCCTAACATGATTCATGTTTCATGGAAGGATGTCCTTGACAATAAATCTAACTTAGTTCATTAGGATAGCTCTTAGACCATGCGTGAGAAAACCTTTCACCATCCATGTCTACATGTAAATCTTAGATTCAATTAGGTGAGAAAGCCTTTCAACCTTAGAATCTTCATTATGTGAGAAAACCTTTCACATCATGTTCATGCATAGGTGTGTATATGAGAATATCATTTCAACAACACAACAACAATATCAGAATCATGGACACTTCACTCTCAAAGTGTTCTTAAAGCATTTACATAGATTTCATAAAACATGCATGATCTCATACTTTGCCCTTTCAAGGTTCAAATCAATCAACACATCTAGAATTCAAGCATTAGATATGAATTCAAAGCTTGGTTTCAATCAACACATTTAGAATTCAAGCACTAGACATGGATTTCATTATAATTCATGTTATTTAATCACTACATGCATAATTTCATAACATTCCTCTTTCATCAACAAAGGCCCACATCATAAGATCACAATTGAGAAATATGGGAATTTTATGGGTTCTTGGGGATACATCATAAAAAATCATAGAAAATCATCAATTCATGCTTAATACAACATAATTCAACCATTAGAATCAAGTTGGAAAGGAACCCATTACTTTGGAATCAAACCCTAACAATTGGGGATTTCTATCTTTTTGAAATTGGTGATTTTGAGAGGACTCCATGGATGAAAACTACCATACCTTAAAAAAAATTCCAAAGAAATTGATGTGTAAAATCTTGATCTTGAACCCTAGCTTGGATCTCCTTCTTCTTCAAGCTTTCTAGAGAGAATTTTTTAGATGATGAACTTTGGGGAAATCTTTTGGGTTTTGGAAAATATGACTTAATTGGGTGAGTTTTAGAGTTAAAAAGGCTTATATAGTTGTCCTAACCTTAGGTAAAATGACCTCGCTTAAGTTAGATTGAAATCGGAAAAGACCATTTAATCTTCAACTAAAAGTCACTTGCCTAGGGACCACGTGAGGTCCCACGAGCCGTGGTCATGACCACGAGCCGTGGTTCCCTCCGTGGGCTTTGATTAAGTGGCTAGGATGGCCACACCTTCCCCCCTTCATGGCCAAGTAAAGACCACGACCCCTCCCACGGCCCTTGGTGGCCTTCACGAGCCGTCAAGTGGCTCGTAGGGAGCGTCCTCTTTTGGGGCAGTCTTGGAGGCACACTTCCTCACCTCCACGAGTGGCACCATGAGCCGTAAAGGGCCTTGTGTGGAGGGGATATTTTTGGGCAGCCTTGCCAAGGCTACTGCCTAGTCTACCACGAGCCACACCACGTGGCGTTGTCCTCACCACGAGTCATAGTGGTGGTCGTGGTTGCTTGGGCAGTGTCTAGGGGAGAGTGGACTGCCATAGTCCTCTCCCTTGTCCCTTGTCCCTTGCCCACTTCCATGACTCTAACCCTCACGTTTTAGCTCTAGTTTTGGCCTACTTGTTTCCGAGGTGTCACAATACATGTTTTAGCTTGATCATTGCATATTTATGAAAATATCTCCTTTTTAGCATGATTTAAATGTTTTATGCATGGATATCATACTTGGTACATTATTTTGTACTAACACATACTCTTGCCTACATATCCTCAAATGTAAGGTCTGACAGTCAGGGTTGTCAGTTTCATGGCTAGAGATTGGCAGGAGAGATTCCGAGCTTTGGTGAGTCCTCATGCTTCGAGGACGGATTTTCGTTGTTTCCAGTTTTCTTCTTTACTTTCAGTTTTGAACATGATGTATGGGCCAAGCCCAATTTTATTCTATTGTACTAGATGGTTATTGAGACAAAGTGTTTAGACTTCCGTTTTAGTTTTATAAAACTTTGGACTTGAAATGTTGTATTTCTTTACCTCATTGTTCTATTTCTTTTGTTATGAATGCTAAGTGGCTTGTATGGGGCCTCTCGGGGTCCTATATGTCATGTTACTCTAGGGTGTACCCGCTGGGTCGTGACAGTTGTGGTTGCCTATTCATATTTCATATGCTGGAACTAGTTCTACCAATACACTATGGATTTTGTGTACTAATAATGCACTTGCTCTTTATTTATTGAGTACATGACATATTTTGGCTAATTCATCGCGACCTCAGATCCTCTAATTCCAAGGGTGAACTACTTCTTTTGGGCTACAATGGATTCAACTTGATTTTCCACGTCCATTTTCTGAACTGCTCTATTTAGTTCTTTGTTTTAGGACTGCATCCCCAGATTCTAGACTAGTAGATGTTTTGGTACACAATTTTTCATTTTTAGGGGGTTAATTTCGCGAATGTTTGATGATAATGACTTGTGTTTTATGGAACTTGGTTTTGAAATTATGAAAAATTATATTTGAATTGGAAACTGGTTATTTTTTATTGTTTAATAGATTGGGTGATAGTAGTTGGTTGGTTGGTTCTGCCACTGAGGGGTAGTGTGAGTGCCACTCACGACGGGTCAGAATTGTGACAAGGTTGGATCGTGATGGGGAGTCATCCAAATAATGAGTTGAAAACTCTTTTCGAAAGCAACTACATGGTAACGAAAATCTCATCATTAATACATAAAACACACAAAAAGGATTTTGAGAACAACAAGACAAAGGATGGAAGTTCTCATTAAAAAAAAAAAAGAACAACTCAGAGAAAGGGAGATACAAAGATAAAACATCACCATAAGTAAAAACAAATAAGCTTGAAAAAATGAGAAAGGGAGAAAATAAAGCAAAAAATGGCCTAAAATATCCTCGAAGTATTGGAAATGGTACAAAAATACCCTCTATCCATCTATTGGCTCAAAATACCCTTGCCATCCACCTTTGGGTCCAAAATTGACCAATTAATTAACGGTTTTAAATTTAACTTATCTAAATATTTTTTTTAAATACGTGACGCTTAACTATTGGTCAGAATTGTGACAAGGTTGGGTCGTGATGGGGAGTCATCCAAATAATGAGTTGAAAACTCTTTTGGAAAGCAACTACATGGTAACGAAAATCTCATCATTAATACATGAAACACACAAAAAGGATTTTGAGAACAACAAGGCAAAGGATGAAAGTTCTCATAAAAAAAAAGAACAACTCAGAGCAAGGGAGATAAGATAAAATATCACCATAAGTAAAAAAAAATAAGCTTGAAAAAATGAGAAAGGGAGAAAATAAAGCGGAAAAGGGCCTAAAATTCCCTCGAAGTATTGGAAATGGTACAAAACTACCCTCCATCCATCTATTGGCTCAAAAATACCCTTGCCATCCACCTTTGGGTCCAAAATTGACCAATTATTTAATGGTTTTAAATTTAACCTATCTAAATATTTTTTTTAAATACGTGGCGCTTAACTATTGGTTATAATTTAATTAATTAATATACTTTATAAGCCCACCCATTACCCACCCAGTATCAATTAAACCCACCCCAAACCTGACCCAAATCCACATATTAAACAAAACCCTGGACCCTTCCTTTCCAACTTGTCTTCTTCTCAGTCAATTTTTCCTAGATTTATAACTTATTAATATGTGCTTCATCATATCTTTTGTTTCTGTCATGGTCTTCATCATGCTCTCTTAGTACCAATACATGTGCTTTGGAGAAAATTTAAGTCCCCTGGGCAACATAAATCTAATATCTTGTGTGCTACTCTGTTTACATAATTTTGTATCAAACACGACAATCGGCAAAAATGGTAAGCCCACAAACACGACAATCTCCAAACACATGACATTTTATAGAAGTTGGAAGACAACGTTGGAAAGGAAGGGTTCATGGTTTTGTTTATAGGTGGATTTGAGGCGGGTTTAATTAGTACTGGGTAGGCAATGGGTGGGTTATAAATTATTTTATAACCAATAGTTGAGCGTCACGTATTTAAAAAATATTTAAATAGTTTAAATTTAAAATCATTAAATAAGTGGTCAATTTTGGACCCAAAGGTGGATGTCAAGGATATTTTGGAGCCAATAGGTGGATGGAGGGTAATTTTGTACCATTTCCAATACTTCGAGGATAGTTAGGCCCTTTTCCGGAAAATAAAGGGGATTAGATAACTGAGTCCATTATAGTATGAAAATCCTCAGAAGCATACAACAATGTATTAGAAGATAACAAGGATGAAGAAGAGAACGATCATAAAAAGAATTTGAGAAAAATGATGAGATCATTAAAATTGATACACCGTCTAAAATATCATAAGAAAAAAACAATGAGGGAGTCATAGAAACCGAGGAGAAACACATTAGAGTAGAAATTAATCCACTACATATTATGACTATATTGAAGTGGAGGTGGTGGAGAAGAGTAAAGTCTCACTACGACTATAAATACGATGCTTCTTAAAAAATAACCCAAACATTTTAATTCAACTTTGTAGCTTTATCTCTTTCTATCTTTGATTTAGAATTATTTTAGTTCATAGTAGCAAGAGCAGATCTAGGAGGGGTCAAGGGTGTTTATCCGAATTGATAAGAAATTTATATATAAAATAGAAATTTATCCGAATTGAATTTTTAGATTATTTATTCTGCTAAAGATTTATGCTAAATGTAATAATAAACCTAAAATAGAAAATGTGATGTGACAACTTTTTTTGTCCAATATTGAAATTTATATATTTTTATCATATTTTCGACATTTGTTCTTATATTTTTATTAAAATAATTGCTCAAAAATAATGTTATTCTTCCAAAAAAAAATATGCCTCTAATTTTATTTAGTCTTCGGAGTTTTTTTTCTTTCTAATTTCAATATATATATATATATATATATATATATATATATATTATCTTGTTAGACATAATTTTCTTTTAGGAGAAAAGAAGTACCTGGAGAAGTTGTTGAAGATTACTGGTGTATTAAGTTAAATTTATACAATATAAGCTTGAGGTATGGCAACAAACAATGAACTCCTACGCTTGAGATCGATTAAGATAAGATAAGTTATATTAGGATTAGTAATAGTGCGATAAGTTATGTTGAGATTATTTCTTATTGAGCGTTTGATTTGTTGTATTCAAAATAATATGAATTGTATAAATTTTAAGAGCAAGTTATTTGTTTACAAAATTACCCTTCATGAAGGTGAAAAGTTATGCATAAAAAGGGTTTAATAAGTTATTCTGGATTTATTATACAACAAAGGGGGGATGGATAACTTATTATGGTACTAATTATTAATCCCGGAATAAGTTATTCCGGTCTCGCCAACCAAACAACCAATTGAGCAACATTATAATTTAATCCCAAAACTTTAACCAAAACTATAGAGAGAAGTTGAGAACACAAAATCCCTAAATGTGATAGCAAATAGTTCCTTAGAAAAATATAAATAAAGCAATACTAAATAAAATAAGAAACAAAATAAATAGATTAATAAACCGGTATTTTCTCTTTGAACGAAAACCAAAAAATTTCAAAATAAGGATGAACCCCATAATCACTAAAAGGAACAACATGAGACACTTATCAGTTATTCGTATTGTCATTACTCTAACACCGAATTACCCCAAAAAAGATTGAGAGAACGCCCGTAAAGAAAAAGGCGAGTTACGTCGCACAACTTCAGTAGGGCTTGCATTGCATGATATTTTTTTGTAAAAAAAATGAATTGATGTGGAAAAAAGTAAAATTAGGGATGAGATGACAAATTTAGAAATTAATTTAATAAAAGAAATGAAAATTTAGATAGTGAATGCCTACTCAAATAAAAAAAGGGGAAAGTTCACATGGTCAAGGTTTACTCAGCAATCCTACTGGCAGGAAAATTTCAATTTTTAAAGCCAACAACATCTCCCTCCCTAACTCACACCTCTTTTGCACCAATGTTACCATTTCGCAAACGACTTCCAGGTATTGATTGGTCTACTCTTTCTCTTAGCCATGACCCTTCTCCCTTATCGTTATTGTATTGGGACATGTTTGGAATTTAGAGTGTGTTTGGTACCAAGGTTTTTCAATTTTTTCAGGTTCCATTAGTCAAAATGTTTCTTTAATTCCTTAAAAATGAGTTCTTTAATCGAAGTAGGGAAAACAAGTTATATAAGTTTGATTGCAAGTTTATTTATGTCTTTCCTAACCCAACCCTTGACCACCCCCAAACCACCACTCTCCACCCCATCTCCACATAGTATTTTACTAGATTACATATAAATGCTCTTGAAATAATATTGTTTTGCTTTACTTACTTAACACTTGAAAATAAGTAAGAAAACCACCCATTTTTCAACAAAATATTTTCTAGGAAAATATTTTTCGTTCGTACCAAACACCCTAGCGGATGTGTTGTTTTTTTTAGGTTTCTGAAAGTATGAACAATAGCTCTTAAAAAAATTGGGAGGGTACATGACAATTTTCAGAGGCTACATTTGCTATGTTATGCACCTAAGGTATTTGATGAATTGCCTCTTAATTTGCGAAATGTTGTACGTCTGAAACTAAATGGGGGTTGAGTTACCATGACTTATGAGTTCTTGGATGCTTGCGCCTAACTGACAGTTTGAGGGAGACCTTATAATCTTAATGAAATTATTTTATACTACTTGTTCTACTATTTTCGTGCATTGGTGACAAAGCACAATTTTGAATGTGGGGGTGGAGAATTTGATTCCCTTTGTTTTCTATAAGGTTGCTCGAGCTTATTTTTGCAATTTTGCATTTTCTTTGTGCTTTTACATTTTGTATATCATAGCTGATTTTTTTTTCCTTTTAGTAAGTATTATATAGCAGTTAGGTTTCTTGTGTTTCTTCAAGTCATGGTTCTTTCCCCAAGCATGTCTTTTATTTTCAAACATGTATTTTTAAGAATTAATTAGTAAAACAACACCATACCCAGTATAATCCCACAAAGTGTGGTCTGGGGCGCAGACCTTACCTTTACCTCAAAGATAGTTAGGAATTAATTAGTAGTGAGTAAATAAAAGAGAAATTTTGGTGTCAAATTATTCTCCCTGCTCATGACTTGTTTGATACCCGCAAACTTTTTTTAATCAAGAAACTACAGAAATAATGAACCAGATTTAAATTTGGCCTAACATATATATCGTGAGCAGGGGCTGGCTCTTGCATATAAGTTGAATGAACTCCCCATGGATTTTTGTGTTAAATTGAGAAAAATGATCTTGTTAGTGATGCTTAGGCTCACCGCTCAAGTTTTGAATCCTTGCTCACTGATCTTTTGTATCAAGTGATATTTTCTCAGTTGTTCTTGTTAGGAGTAGGAATTAATCCATCCTGAATAATTCATGTGCCAACTGTTGATACAAAAGTAAAGCACGATTTTAATCTCTAGAATTTGAACAAAACTTGAAAACTCAGCAATTGAACAACCAATGCTTCTGGCCTTGGCCGAGTAATCTCAAAATTAGACAGTAACCTGTTAGTTAAATTTTGTTAAGAACTGAAAATGTAGCTGCATATTTGAGTACTAGGGTTCTCCATCAAAATTGAGACTGCTTTCCAGAATGCAGGTTTTTCTGGAGATGGGTATTCACTCCCTGGTTACTTACTTTGTCCTCTTAGCTTTCACTCCTGGCCTTTTCTCTTACTCCATTGCATTTCCCTTTTTATTTCATGTGCTTTACCTCTTATCATTTTCTTAACGCTGCTTTATAGGTTCAAGAAAAAACTTGTGGGTGAAGCCTGGTTTGTCTCATTTGCTTGCTCTTCTTAATATTCTATAAGCGAATAAAACGCTGTTTATGGCTGTACTGGAGAAGATATCCGAGGTTATGCAAAAAAATGAGTTGGTGAAGAAGGGTATAAGAAAATCAATGTTGATGTTAATGCAGGAATGGAAGAGTTTTGAAGAGGATTCTGACTTGACCACAAAATGTTTCCAACAATGCTTCAATGAACTGGAGGTCAGGGAGAAGCACTTGAGTTCAGTACAAGAATCAGTGGTTGATAGTTCTCAGAAACTTAACTTGATCAGGGAATCTGTGGAGCAGAAACGGAAAGAAGTTGAGGGAAAAATGGAAGAATTTTGTGCATTTCGAGACAGAGAAATCAGGGATTTGGAACGCAAACGGAAAGACTTCATTTTGGCCAAACAGGAGTTTGATGAAACTGTGAAATTGAGAGAGAAGAAGCTGAATGAGCAAGAGAAGATGGGGGAACGCCTTTTGGGCAAAATAAAATTTGAGCATAAGCAGCTGGAGAATAAACTTGAACTCCAGGAGCTGAAGTCTAATTTACTCAAGGAAAGACTCCAATTAAGGGAGGGAAATAGGCAACTGTCAGAAGAACTTGATTCTATGAAGAAGAAACTGGATTTGGTCAATGGTGAGCTTCAACAAGAAAAGGAAAAAACCCAAACAGAACAAGGATTATTCAAGAAAAGAATGAAAGATATAGCACTTAATGAAATACAGGTTGAGGTAATGGAAGATCGGTTTAAATTTAAAGTGCTTGGGGAAACAAAGAAGCAACTGAAAACTATTGGTAATGCCCCTGAGAAGACTGAGGCTATTGACAATGTAGAAGTGGATAGAATTTATACTACCTCTACTGATTCTGCTGATATAAAACTTGTTCTGACAATGGATGGGAAGGCTTTACAGATATTCTTAAATGAGCACGAGAAGAAGCCAGATTCAATGTCTGATGATGTTTTTAGGTCCCTTCATTTGTCTCGCAACCCTGCAATGTTGGTGCTTGATGCAATGGAAGGGTTCTATCCTCCCCACTTGACGATGATGAAGGGAGATACAGAGTTTGAGGGCACTGTTGTCAGGAAGACCTGCATTCTTGTGTTAGAGCAGTTAATTAGATTCTCACCGAAGATTCAACCTACTGTCCGTAAGAGAGCAATGAAACTAGCAAGTGAGTGGAAGTTTAAAATGACTGGGGATCAATTGGAGATCTTGGGTTTCTTGTATCTGTTGGCTTCTTATAATCTGGCATCTGATTTTGATGCGGATGAGCTTCTGAACCTGCTGGCTGTCGTAGCTGAGCATAACAAGTCATCAAAGTTGTGTGATCTTCTTGGTTTGACCAAGAAGATCCCTTGTAAGTATAGATTATATTCATATGTTATTCTTTTTGTAGCATTCCCTCTGCATATTCTCTTGCCAAACCTAGGCTACCCCTAGGTAAGAAAATTTCTGTATTGCCGATTATGCATCTTTGTTCACATAAATACAGGAAATATGGTGAAAGGATAAGGTCTTGTACTTAATCAGATGGATATTGATGATCAATTAGATTTTGTCTCGGCAATATCAAGCACATAGCTATTGATGCAACCGGTAGTTGCATTACTAGCATCCATCAGTTTCAAATTTTTTTTGTTTGTTTGTATTACTAGCATCTTAGGCTGACTTGATTTGCAGCTTAAACTCTTGAGTGAAAAGTATGTCTTTTCAACAACTAACTGAAAAAAATAAGTCCTTCATTATAAGTATCTGATGGCTGGTAAATAAATGCATGAGAAGAGATGAGACTGGTTGATTATTTATATGTCCTCATAACAAAAATATAATTTAAAAAGTAATAGGTTAATTTGTAGTAGAAGATTGACTGATGAATTCATGTATAAAAGATAGAACTGTAAAATAGATTCATAAAATGAAAGAAAAGTAAACATAGACAAGTATACAAGGCTCTTTTTTTTTAAACTGACAAGTATACAAGGCTCTTTTGTCTTTGTAGGTTCTTTTTGGTGGACTCCGAGTTAAATATTTTGCAGCTAAATTCACCGAAAGAAAAAGAAACAAGAATACTTTGCAACAACACTGATTGAACTGTAATGCAAGATAATGAACAGAATTGAAGTGCTTAATTCTAATTGATTGCTAATCACAAATTGTATTCTATTTGATTCTTGATGTCGAGCCAGTAATAATGGTACATTGAAGGGTTTTGAGTTTTAGGTGGCATGTTATTCTGTTGAGGATTATGGATTGTGTGATAACTGGTTCGAAAAACAGATTGAATAAACCAACTAATTAAATTTTAGACATGTTCAATAACATATAAGGAAAATCATGCATGAGTAAAATGGTCACATAAAATGTTTTAGAAATTTTAAGTGGAACAAACTTTTTTATGTTTGAAGACTGATTACCAACAACGACAACACATACCTAGTGAAATCCCACACATGGGGTTTGGGAAGGGTAGAGTGTATGCAAATCTTACCACTACCTCATGGAGGTAGATAAGCTGTTTCCGAAAGACCCTCAGCTCAAGTGCAGTAAATCCAAGTACAAAGAACAAGAAAACATTGGATAAAACATAGCAACTAACGAGGGAAGTAGAGCAAATCTTACAAGAAAGGAACAAGAACAACAAATTAGTGAGATAATTGAAACACGATAAGCAACAGACATTGATAGATATCAAAAGCAAGAACTACAATAATACAACTAGTACAACGACAAACACCAACAAGCCTAAACCCTCGGAAAGCAAGACAACACTCCACTACCTACTAACCTTCTACCCTATTATGCGGCCTCTACATCCTCCTATCTAAGATCATATCCTTGGTAACCTGAAGTTGTGTCATTACTGTCTAATAACCTCTTCCCAATACTTCTTCGGCCTACCTCTACCTCTACCTCTCCTCGTACCTACTAGGATTACCAGAGATTCAAAAACTAAACATAAATAAATAAACAAAAGAAAAGAAAAGAAAATCTTCTAATCCCCACATGAAGTGGTTAATATATAAGCTAAATTGTTTGCATAAATATTTAAAAGGAATTTTATAATCAAAAACATTTTTCCACCTAAAAAAACGTATTTTGTAAATCACCTTGCAGTAACCATCTTTGTGTCATCTTTTCTTCTTCTAAGTGTCTTATCTAATCAGCGCGGGAAGGATTGTTAGCTGGTTGGGAAAGCTTAATTATATGGATATTAGATATTCCATTTCTTCAGCTACTTCATTAGGATAAGGGATGAGACCCGCCATCGCCTGAGGCATCTATATGAGCATAAAATATTAGAATTTAGCAACAAATTTTTGTACAATACATAAACAATTTAAGTAAGTATACATATAATATTAGCTTAGTTTAAATTTTAAACATATTATCTGGCAATGGGATTAACATCTTTTCAATTTCATATAAACTTGAAAGAGGATTACTCAAGTTTAATTAAGTAGTATAATTCAGATAATACATGCTAAATAATTCCTACTTTATCAAAAAAAATATGTATTTATTGTTTTGCTGCACTGAAGGACTTTGGTGTCTTAAATTGTCAAGTGACAAATATTTCAGATATTAGATTTTATTTTTGCAGCCACCACTGGGGCTACTATAGTACAGTGTAGATCAAAGAATTTCTGGTTGGTTAGGTTCTGAAGGGACTGTCAAGAATAGGAATTGAACGGATGGGCCAAAGTTACTGGGTTGGAACAAGTAAATTCTCTCTCAGGTACCGTCTTCAAATAGGAATAGGATTGCAAATGGCCTTCGAAAATGGTGTGGGGAATTAAATCACTGTACAAGGTGTTCTTCTTTTGCTGTGTAATGGTTCGCGAAGCTTAGAAATGTACAAAGAAGAGGAATGCAGATCTGTGGTAGATGCTACATGTGTTTAAAGGAAGCTGACGATCATCTTAGCCTTTTCCGTCATTGCCCTGTGGCAAGACTTCTATAGGATATATTATGCATTTTTCACATTAAATGTGTGATGTCAAAGAATTTAAAGTGTTGCTTGAATGGCCACAGTATCAGGAAATATCTAAGGCAGATATGGAGAACTATAAAAACTTGTAAATGTTGGATTATATGAAAAGTGAAGAAGCAGATTTTCTTTGGGGGAAGGAACACGTCTGTGTTTATGTTGAAGTTCATGTCTTACTTTTCCCATTTAAAAAGTATGTTACTTAGTTGGCCTTCTGGTTTAATTTATAGATTGTATTATAAACAAAATATGAAGGACTTTGTTAGGTCATTAGAAAACTGTGATGATTGTAAAGGAATGATTTTGCATTGTCCATCGCTGATTAATTCTTGGCATTTGATTAATAAAAATTTTTTTGCTACTAGTCTGAAGAAAAAAGATAGTAGACCTTAATTTTCAGTTTGATCAAATAGTCTGATGTTATGTATCTGATTATGAGAGCATAGGGTAACCAAGGGATGCATTGCGTTCGTTTGTGAAACTTCACTATTTTGGTACAGCTTGCATTACTCTGTAACACCAAAAGGGAGGGTAGAATGCAGATATTCATGTAAATTTTGTGTGCAAACTGCCATAGTGGGAGTGTGGTGAGGTTTCTTTTACTATTAGCATTGATCTGGGGTCACTAAAGCTTGTTCCAAAATGGCAAGGAACTAATAGAATATGTTGCGACTGGGAAAAAGAAATGGCTTGTCTTAATAGAAAAAAGAAAGGAATGGTTTGTCCAAGATTTGACTTTAAGTGGCCAATTCTTCTGGAGGT
The DNA here is from genome assembly GCA_029582605.1 of Solanum gracilifrons. Taxonomy (NCBI): domain Eukaryota; kingdom Viridiplantae; phylum Streptophyta; class Magnoliopsida; order Solanales; family Solanaceae; genus Solanum; species Solanum gracilifrons. Next base: position 3,276 of record JAJOOH010014626.1, on the reverse strand, counting down.
GTTGAATTCTCTTAACATCACATTTTTATCATCTTCAAACAATAGATGCCTTATTTGGAAAATATTGAGAAGTTTGATCAAATACGTTTCCTTACATTTCTCGGCATTCTCAACTATTTTATGGCTGCATTGTGGATATTCGTAGAATGGTATGTTGTCAGGTGATAGATTAAATGTGAGTAGGTTTCTGTCATTCCATTTATTCAAAGTCAGAAAGGATTTTGACAATGAAATTTGTGAGAAATATAGGAGAAGAATATTACTGAATTGTTGTCGTTTCTACATTATTACATTGAGACCCTATTTATATACACTAGAATACAATCCTTTACCAAGTAGGATACTATTTGCTATTCCTATTCCTATTCCTATTTTAAATAGGATTGTATTAACCTATTCCTATTCTAGTAGTATTGTATAAACCTATTCCTATTCTAATAGGATTGTATATACCTATTCATGTTCTAACACTCCCCCTCAAGCTAGTGCATACAATTCATGTACCTAGCTTGTTACAAATGTAAGTAATACGAGGACTGATGAGGGGCTTAGTGAGATATGTGCAAGTTGATTAGTCGACTTCACAAAATTGACAGTTAATCTCAATGTGCTTGTCTTCTCATTAAATACTCTATTTGTTGCATAATGTCAGTCAATCTCAATGCGTTTAATCTTCTTGTGAAATACTGAATGTCATGCATAATGTCGATAAAACACAGAGTGATAAAATTACAGTGTTGAACTTCCCAAACCAAACTTCTAAAGACTGTTTTAGACCATAGAGTGACTTACATAATCGACATACAAGGCTACTGAACTCCCCCCGGCAACAAAGTGCTCAAAATCTAGTATAAAGTATATGGATCGTGTTGGAATCAATAGATGATCGATATTAAACAAGAAAGTCACCGAAAAATTGGCTGGAACATGCTCATACGCCGGAGTATCAGATTTGATGGCTGAAAGTGGCACAATCTAAGAAATAAAATTATATGGGTAGGGTCGGAATGATGACACGACCCAACTAGAAAATAGAAATTATATAGGAAAGGTTGGATTGATGGCACGACCCTATTGAAAAAGAGAAATAATATGGGTAGGGTCGGAATGATGACATGATCCTACTAAAAAAGACAAATTATATGGGTAGGGTCGGAACGATGGCACAACCCTACGCAAATCAGATTTGAGGAGTCACCGAAAAGAAGAATGGAACTACGCAAATCAAATCTGACAGAAAAGACACGGTTCTATGCAACTCAGATATGAGAAAGTAGTTCGAATAAATCCACGGTACTACACAAATTATATATGAAAAGTAGTCCGGAGAGATGCACAGTGCTACACAAATAAAATATGCAAAAAAAGGTAGTCACTAAAAGGATGACATGGTGCTACAAAAATTAAATATGAAAAAGTAGTCACCGGAATGATGGCATGGTGCTACACAAATCAGAAATGAAAAAGTAGTCACCGGAAAGATGGCACGATGCTACACAAATTAGATATAAGAAAGTAGTCATTGGAATGATGGCACAGTGCTACACAAATTAGATATGAAAAAATAATCACATGAAAGATACACGGTGACCCAACTTTTGCTAACATAATTATTGGCCAGACGGGCGACATCTATGAGTAATAGCCGCTCGCCGGCAGTGGAAGCTCTTTGATTATTTACCAAGATCATAGAGGCTCTGTGTGAGAAATATAGGAGAAGAATATTATTGAATTGTTGTCGTTTCTACATTATTACATTGAGACCCTATTTATAGACATCAGAATACAATCCTTTACCAAGTAGGATACTATTTACTATTCCTATTTCTATTTGTATTCCTATTCCTATTCTAGTAGGATTGTATAAACCTATTCCTATTCTAATAGGATTGTATAAACCTATTCATGTTCTAACAAAATCATTTTGATGACAGGCTTCATCCAGAACCTTATAGCCAAGCAAAAACATCTTAAAGCTGTTAAATTTGCTTATGTTTTTGTGCTTGCGGACAGTTTCCGGCCAATACCGATTCTTAAAGACGACTTGAAACAAACTATTCAGATTTCTGACAGCCACTGTTATGCAGATGTGTGCTCAGTCAAAGAAAAGGTCTTTAACTACTTTTGTCACCATGATTATTTCCCATTAGATAGATCTTTCTTTGTAATGCTTGATCTTCTCTTTTGTGTACAGAATGAATCCATTGAACAGAGTGTAGTTTCTATTAGAGCTGTTATCAAATGCATTATGGATCACGACCTTCAATCTCAATACCCACCCTCACAGCTTGAAGAGTATATAGAATCTCTCACAAGGCAGAAGACACATGTAACCACATCTATCATTTCTGAGGCTCAGAAACCACAACAGACTCGGCTGAAGCATATGGAATCAACTAATCCATCTGTTCCTGCTGATACCAAGGCCCTCAGTTATACCTCATCCGTTGGAAAGGCCTCTACTTGCATGTTAGGCCATTCCGATGCTATGGCTTCCATCCTTGTGAGCATGGGCGGAAAGAACTTGCAGAGTTTTCTAAACAATCACTGGAAAGAGCAGGGGTTGTTGCGCATTGAAATCTCTAGTGCTCTCAAACTGTCATCTGACTCGGGGATGCTTGTGTTGGAAGCACTTGAAGGATTTTATCCTCCAGAACCTCATAGTGAAGAAATTCTATTGGATCTTAGTGCTATCAGGAAAAGTTGCATCCTTCTACTGGAACAATTAATGATACTCTCACCAAAACTTAAACCAGAAGCCAAATTGGAAGCTCGCAAGCTTGCATTTGACTGGAAAGCAAAGATGAAAGCTGAAACAGAAAACCATCTGGCAATCTTGGGTTTTCTGCTGCTAGTGGGTGCCTACGGCTTGGCATCTGCCTTCAATAAAGATGAGCTTGAGAGTTTGTGCCACACTGCAGCACAGGATGATAATGCATATCAGATTTGTTATGTACTCAGTGTTGCAGGTAAGACTTCTCGAAAGAATTCAAATCTGACCAGTCTTTTGTGTTATTTATTGTCGTGGAATATTAATGACAATAGTGTGTTCTATTTTACCTTCTCAGGAGAACGTCCCCAGATTGAGAGATCTATTGATCCCTCTAAAACTGAACCTCTTTTCAACAATGTGGAAATGAAAGGCAGGGGATGCGATTTAATCTCTGGTTGTTCTTTAAGTTTTATTCATTGTGTATCAGATCCTGCAATGACTACTCTCTCTCTCTCTCTCTCTCTCTCTCTCTCTCTCTCTCTCTCTCTCTCTCTCTCTCTCTC
>JAJOOH010014625.1:0-10608 GCA_029582605.1 Solanum gracilifrons | reverse complement strand
ACAAAAAGGTTACCCAAGTTTGTTTATCTATCTTCGAAGACCCCCTATTATCAACAAAATATGACATACATTTTATTTTTTTCACATGAACTTTTTATCTTTTTTCAATCCAGATAACAATAAACCATAGTCTAATTTATTCCCAGTCATAACACAAATAAATAAAAATTTACAAGAACTTGTAAATTTTATTTGGAGTATTATTTATTTTATTGAATAAAAATAAATTAAAAGTACTATTAAATAGAGAAAATATTCATATATATAAGTGCATCTATATAATAGAATTTAGTGTGTTCTATCAAATGGAGATTCTACGTAGAGAGAGACAATAAATTATGAAGTGATACATGTGGTAAAAGTATTCACTGATATATACATCAAATAAGTATATGGATGACATAAGTTTTTGTGAGAGCAAAAATTAAAATTTCCGTCATGATTTTTTTCCGAGAGAATATGGATAATTTAAATCATAAGTTAGGGTTAGGTTAAGTTATTTATTATTGCAATGTAAATTGAAAAAAAAAGGAAAGTTAAAAGGATCTTATAAACTAAATAAATATCCATAATGTATTATGCTCGTTCAAATATTAATAAGGTGACTTCTAAAGAGATATAATCAAAGTTGAGTTACCTTCATCTCACAAAACAAAAAAAAAAAACCTTTACTTGATTATTATCTGTAGTTGAGTGACTATTATATCTTAAAATTTAGATAATATACTAATTTAGACAATCTATAAAATTTCATCACTTTTCTAGTTGGCAAATTTACATCCCAAGTTCCTCGCCTCACCCCGAAGCATTAATATATTTTCCACCCATTTCAAAACCTTCCTACACATGAAAGCCTCTGCAAAACTCCAAAGCAACAAAAGGACACGATTATTTTCTTGATTCCATTGAATTTTTTTATTTTTTTTTTGTATTTTTTTTTCCTCATTATTTCAAAGAATACTCTTCTCTTAAAAATCTATAAAAATCATGTTATTTACCTTTTAATTTAGTTTGATTTTCATAAAGTTTAATCTACCAAAACCCTTCATAAACCTTTATTTGTCATACCTCTTTTTATAAATAAAATTTGAACTCATGGCTCATTTGATTTATTTAAACTCCATAAATGCAAGACCCAATATTGGGCCATTATGGCCCAAATCTAAAAAATGTTTGGATAGCCCAAAATCTGGTGATCTACTTTCTATATCAAACCCTACCCTAGATATTTCTCTCCTTGAGCTAATATTTTATAATTCCTCCTCTTTGGTTTCTCATACATCCATTCTTGATTTCTATCTGTTTTTTTGTTGTAGTTTGTTACAACATAATGGAGAAAAGTATTGAGGAGAATCCACTAGCATCACCTAATGGAAATAAGAATGTTTATTTTTCATCAATAAAAACTGATTTTGAAGAAAAACAGAAAGAAAAGAATTTGAATTTGGATGAACCAGTTTGGGTTGAACCCTATTCATTGGTTACTTGTGTTGATTCTAATTCAATGGGTTTTATTGTTTCTTCTGAATCAAGGTCAATTAGAGAACACGAGCCTCCTAGAAATTCAGCAACACCACAAAGAATTGCACCAACTGAAGTCAACCCTATTGGAGCTCTACCTCGTTTCTCCTACAGTTATGTTTCAACTCTTCCAGACAGGTGGCAAGTGGTCTCCCCATCCAGCCGACTTGACCTACCCATTGACCCAACGATTCCATCCCCAAATGAACTTGTGATTGACCAAGATCATCCTTACATTGCCCCGAGAAAACCACCGTGCATGTAGGGTCAAGGGAGTGCTTCTATCTTTTTCATCAAGAATTAGGGACATTACTTGCTTTCATAGTTTGGGTGGTTTACTTTATGTATGTATGATGAGATATGGTTTTAAGATAGTGCCTAGATAAACTTGTATAATAGTTTAAATGATGGTGTCATGTTTTAATGTTCTAATATGTGCTTTTGTCAGGATTAATCTTTTGAAGTTACTACATTGCTTTTAGTTTGGTCGGTCCTACATTTCCTATTTTATTACCTATCTTGCGAGTTGCGGTTAATGCCCTAGTGGGGCCTTGTTCGCTCAATAATCTTTGAGCACGTGATTCAATATTGGCAAATGATGATGGAAAATATTTTGAAAATATGGAAAAGGAGAATTCAAAAGCAATCACTTGTCATGAATCATACAATTTTCGGTTGATTTTGTTATTTACAAGTGGGTGTTCATTAACCTTTTGTAGTTTTTCAAAAATAATTTAGTTCAATTGATTCTTAGACTAGATTGAGACCATGTCGGTTTATAATTCCTTATGTGTTGAGGTTTTTAATATTTTTGGTGTATGAATATTGTCAAAAACTTTCCAAAAAATGTGATTCAAGGAGATATTCTTAATATATATTGGCTTGGAAAATAAATCTAGTTCCTCTTTTACTATCCTCTTTGACCAAATTTTGCTCCCGACCCCTTAATATTGATCCTAGTCAACTCCATTGAACCTTAAACTATATCTTTGGTCACCATGACTGCTACTAATTTTGCTATTTCAACTTTATATCGACATGGGAGATCGATATGTAACCATGTTATCTTTTATGTACTATACTTAAAGTAACGTTTTGATCTTTTTGATTAATTTTACGTTTGAATTATAAATATTTCATGATTTTAAAGTCATCTTCTTTTTAATTTATTTTATCATTGAACAATCAGTTATGTACGAAAACTAGTGTTTAGACAAAACATACAGTTTAACTAGTTAAATATATATGGTGTAAATGAGAGGGGATTTAGGTAACACAATTTTATATATATGGTTGATGTCTGTTTGTGTATGCTGAGTATTAGATATTGTGATCATTAAATAAACAAAATAAGTTGTGTGAATTATATGACATAAAGAAACCGCATGGTAGGAAGGTTAAGGAAAAAGAGGTAACTAATTGATTAATTTTATGATGAGTTAATTGCATAATTGATCAATCAACAGAATGAGATGTTGGTTTCCATTTTTTTTTTGCATATTCGCATAAATTATTGTCAACTACCTTCATTTCAATTTGATTTTTCCTTTTTTGACTTGTTACAAAGTTTAAGAATTTTTTTAAAAAAAATTGAATCTTGTGATCTTAAATTAAGGATATGTACGTACATAAAATATATCAAAATTTTATCTGGGAACTTAAAAATATTATGTGAGAAGTAGAGATTAAAGAGTTCCTAAAAAAGCAAAGAGACCTTCTTTTTTTATAAAGACTTAAAAGAAATATAAGATAAACAAATTGAAACAAACAGAGTTAGACTGTAGTGATAAATTATATCCTACCATAGAGGTTTGTTATCAGTTATCATGGTTTTCTTACGGTAAATAAGTGAGTTTTTGTTAATGCATACATTAGAAAAACATAAAACTTAATGATTTTTTTTTACGTTTATGTAGGTTGGTTAAACAAAAGAGGACCATAATACTATTGAGAACTATTAGCATAGATACTTATTGACTTTTTTAATTGTACAAGAATGGTATGTAGATCTTTTGAGTGTAATATCAATGAAAATATATTTAGTGTATTTCTAAAAATGGGATTTAGGGAGCGTATGATATACAAAATTTTATCCCTAGATCTGTGAGATAAAGAGACTGTTTCTAACAGTGTCACACCCCAAGTCACATTGAGATTGACATGCACCCGATGCCCTAAAGGCCCAAGAGAACCAATTTAATACTTGTGCCTATCGTACATGCAACTATGATAACTATAACTTTTTGATGAGTATAGGTCAAATACCTTGATAAAATACAAAAATTGATAGACTCAAAATAAATGTACATGCTAGGCTGTTGATGCCTTAATTACTAGAAACAAGACATAACCACGATTTACTTTGACATTTAGTCTACAAAGCCTCTAAAAGATAGAAACTTAGATTAGGTTGGGAAATGACCCCGCCATACCCTTAACTATAATATAACCTCAAAAATATATTAGAGACTCGGCAAGCCCTAAATCAACATGGAGCTCCCTAAAGGCCGTTGAGTATCATGTACTTCTACTGTACATATTCTATTAGCTTGGGTACCTATACCTGCGGCATGAAACACAAATTTTCCATGAGGGACATGGGTAAAAGATAATGTACTGAATATTTAAGACATAAAGTATCCATATGTAAAACAAGGTCTCAAGTGAAATCAAGTAAAAATGTACACTATTCTGTATAGATAAGGACAAGAGACCACCTTCACTTATATTTGTGGAATCACCTATATTACATTCACCTTTGCTTATACTTGTGGATTCATGTACACTATTTTAATGGTTTTAGCTTATTCATCTTTGCTTTATAGAGTTTGTAGCATGTGCCAAAATGACCAACTAATCAGTGGTAAAAGAGGATGACCCATGCTAGGCATTTTAATCCCTGGGATGTGTTCCTCATAAATATACAAATCAAGATCGACCTATGCTAGGATTTTAGCCCCTGGAATGCCACTCATAATAATATAGATTGGGATCGGCCCATGCTAGGTATTACAACCCGTGAGTTGTCACCCTTAAGGACAAGAATTAGCATCGGCCCATGCTAGGTAATTTAACCTCCGAGCTGCCACCCATAATTATATAGATTGACTTTACCTTGTCTTTTTAATCGTGGAGATTGTTCTTTTGATGTTCACAACTCTTTTGAGATTTAGGACTATATACCAGTAACGTAGATATGTGAATAAATTAATTGAGGCAGAAACAATGATATAGGAAGCAAATGTAACTTTATTGTGCTACTTAGGAACTTATATGATATATGAACTTCATTTGGGAACAAATAATATAGATTGTCCATGAAGGTGTCTGGAAAGTAAGGACCTATAGCAAATGAGTCATTAAGAAAGTGAACAAGTGATTTTGCTTAGAAGGCGCTTCATTTAAAACACATTTGGACTTGTTGCATGGGGCATACATGCATTTGTTATAGAGATGTAACTCCTCAAATGGAAAGTCATGGTCTCTATAAGATGATACGATAGCTAAATGCTTAGTAGGTGATGTCAAATGAAAGAGTGCATAAACATCTGATCTAATGAAGGACAAGACATAATCCAAATAAATGTTGTACATTCAACGCAAGGACATATAAAATGAAAAGTGGACATAATGTATATCTGACATATGAATACTTGTAACATATATAATGTAGGATCTTATTGTCTCAATGAACCACATTTGAAGTGGTAGATAACTCATGGCGCTTACTGTTTAAAGTACCTTTGTCAAAATAATACTTTGGAAGTATAAACACACCAATATTGGATAATGAACACGTATAGAAGTAGTTCGACAGACTTCTGAAAACTTGGACTGTATAAGGAAGATTATTAGCTACATTGGAGAGTGTACACCCTCACATTGTATCTTTTACCATGAGGATCACTTAGAGATTTCAATTTATTGATACATAGATCAAGCCAAAAGATATGGAATCAAATAGCCTTACATATTTTGTTGCACAACTTTGGATATTATGCTAAGTTAACCGTCTTCTTCTCAGATTATTTATCTACATTGGAGTAAATAATAAAACTAGCATTAGTAGCTGATCAACAAGTTTGGGCTACTTGATCAGACAAAAACAGTAATTGACTACAAATTTATAATTAATCTCATCAAGGGTGTTCTTCCCACCCATTCTCCTCTATTTATTTTTTTCATATACTATACAACCTTCTTATAATGTCATCCAAAACTCTTCGAGCTTCATAACGTTTGGAAAATAGTATACAAAGGGATGGCAAGAAGTAAGCTCATGCAACCCTCAATTAAGTGGCGTATCACTATACTTTCAATGTTTTATCCTCTAACCAGTTCCCATGACTTCTCTGCACATATCCAGCCACACCCCCTTATTTTACGATACACAAACACAGTCCTAAGCATCACAATGTGGAAGTAACAATATGAACTCACAGCTTCTGATCAACATCTCGTGAGTTCAAACTAACATCACATTTAAGATCCTCAAAACGAGCTCGCAATAAAAATTTAATAGGACTTCTCTCCATGGCTGTCCCAACAAGCACATCCTTCCAGAACATTTACCAAACTCACACCATACAGAGGCAACACTCGTCAGCTCATTAACACATATACACTTTCACAAAAAAATGCAAGAAGAAGAGAGGGATAAAAATTCTCATAGCTTACCTTGATGGACTGAAATCTAACTTGCTAAGACTTGGATTCTTCAAGGTTTAGGTTTTCCTCTCTCCCTTACGTTGATGTTAAATCAGCTTATTCACTTGAATTCCTTAATATGGGAGATGTTCTACCAACTTGTACTTGAAAAATGAAGGGTTTGCTTTAGATTTTAATTGAGAAGTTGTAGACCAGAACTTTTGGAGCTTCTATGGCTTTCCTTGGTTGTAATTTTTTGGAGAATAGGTAATGAAGGAGATGTGATAAGTTTGAGTCCTTTGGAGGTCCCTTCTTGACCTTTTCACTTAATAAATTAGAGAAATTAGAGGTCCCTTCAATTACTTTAAGCAAGCAGGTGTGTCACCTCCTTAATTTCTGCCACAAGTTTTTAAGTAGGTGCTTCACCTACTTGCCCTTTTCATTTAAAATGGAGTCCACTTATTCTAAGTAGGTGCATCACCTACTTTTCACTTAAAATGCAGTCCACTAATTCTAAGTAAGTGCATCACCGACCTTTCACCTACTTGGCTAGTTTTGTCAAGCAAGCACCTCACTTATTTTACACAATTTTCCAAATCATAGTTTCTTTACAAGACCGTAACACTAATACACACTTGACCACTTTGAATTTTAAATCAAATACCGCCTTTTACTATCTCGAGTTCATTATTTTTAATTCACTTAGTCGTATATGTGTTGGAATGCACGGTGTATTACAACCAGAACCTCGACTCATAAGAACAATTATCAAAACATAATTACAAGAATAATATGATAACAAAATAGAAATAATAAAGCAGATGAAAAATTAAAGAGGGCAGCTAAAAAAGACCAATTACGCAAAAAATAACAATTAATAAAATGAAGTAAAAAACACTACTCATATAATAAATAATAACACTACTTATCAAGCGAAAACTACCAGATCAGATGAACCCCCTACACTTTCCCTTAAAGTTAATAGACTACTCGGCCATCCACTAACCCTTCTACCCAAATTTTCGATCTTCATAGCTTTTGTATATTGGGTCATATCCATAGTCAGTTAAATTTTTCTGACAATAGCATCATACATATATAAATTGTGAAAAACCAGTCTTCAATAAAACATGTGTTGATTGTTGACATCAACTTACACCTCTAGAAATGAAGAACATTATTGTAGCATCTCGTAGTGCGAATAAGTTTATTACTTTAAAAGAGTATAGAAGTCTTAAGCTATAAAGTTTTACATGGTACACTACCAAATTAATGGCTTTTGGGTATCCCAGAGAAATCAATTTTTATATTGATCATGTAGATCCCGGTACTTAGCAAATATAAATTCCACAGTATAGAATTGTGTCTGGTGAGTTGATGAAGCTAAATAAAGAGAGGAGTTGAAAGTCTTTCTTGATAAGGGCATTTTACGACCAAATCTATCACGTTGGGGGTGTACTTGTGTTGTTTTTAAGTAATATAACAGTACATTGCAGATCTGTACACTTTACAGGCAGTTAAATAAAGCGTCAATAAAGAATACCTATCATCTTCCTCCAATAGATGATTTGTTTGATCAATTAAAGGGATATAAAGGATTTTCAAAGATTGTTTTATGTTTCGGTTAAAACCGGCTAAGGATTTATGAAGTAGATATTCCCAAGACAACTTTACCGACATGATATGGACACTTTGATTTCCTTGTCATATCATTTGGGCTAACAAATACCCCAACAGACTTCATGGATATGATGAATAGATTTTTCAATATCTTTCTTGATATATTTAGGTACATGATGTATGCATATAATTTAAGACTCTTAAATGGATGTAGCTTCAAGATGTAGGCTATACGATAAGTTTCGATATTTGTTTTCCCTTTTTTGCAACTATAAGGCAAAATGGAGCCTTATTTATGATAGTTTGAGTGTTGTATTTGAGGTGAAACTCTATGAAGCGTACGTGTATATATTATGCTTAGCTGAAAGGTTTCCGATAAGCCTATTTACAAAGAAAACTATGCTGAAATTTTATGAAATTTGGAGAGTTAACCAAATTTTAAGGGCCTTAATAGATAACGTGAGGTTTATGTACTCGTGTGATTTTATGATGTCTTTGATTAGTATAAAACAAAAAGTAAACTCCACAAAACATTCGAGGAAAAATTATCCTAAGTGGGGGAGGATGTAGCATCTCGGAATATGAGTTGAATTTATCATTTTTAGCAAGTATATTTACTGTTAATCTATAAAGAACTATGTGGTGCACTACATACCAAATTAATGATTTTTGGGTATGCCCTAACAATTTGGTATCTAAGAATTTTCTACAAAGAGTTATAAATAACGAGAAGGGCAACAAAGCATTACTCTATACAATGTTAAATGGAGCGATCATATCTTAAGGAAAATTGTACTACATATATATATATATATATCTTATTTTCTGCCAACAAAGGGAAATTAAAAGAATCAAAAAAGGGAAAAGTGACTTACCCTTACTTTAGTTTTATATATATATATATATATTAAAACCAAATATAAATTAGGTGATGTGGCACTTCTCAATGGCCACCATTCATATTTATTTATCTATTTTCTCAATTTTTTGATTTTTTTCTCTATTTATATGATATATTATAAAGTTAAAAATAACATTAAAATTATATTTTCTAAAGAACACCTCCCTCATTTACTCTTCTTTATTTACCAGAAACATTTTCAGTTTCTGAATCCCAAAAATCTAGCATTAATCTTTTAAATAACTCCACTTAAATGGTTACTCTACAAAAGAAAAGATTTTTTTTTTATGTTCCTTGTATTTAAATCTTATGGCTTCACCTATCTCTAAATAAGTATCAGAAATACATATTACATGTGACAAATAGTGCTATTGTAATTCCTCAGGAATTTAAAAAATTTATAAGTAAAGGAAAAGTGCGGATTTTGCACTAATCCATTGGTCTACAAGACAAACCAATGGATATGAAAGCTTTCAAATCAATTTTGTGCTAGGAGATTCTAGTGACCTTAACTCATATCGAGTAGCCTACAATAAAAACCAATGGATCATAGGGAGTTGGCCAATTTTAGGCCTCTATAACGTGACATATGGTTGACCAGTACAGTCCGTAAGAATTTCTATTGTCCATAAGTCCAAACGGTAGGGTCCTCTAACAAGTATTTCTTAAGGATATTTGTGTCTATTTCTATGAATTGAATACCTATTCGTAACACACAAATGCCTTCCTTAAAACAAATTGAAAGGAGCAGCAACCCTTTTTCGTGATGTAGATCTGAGTGCAAGGCGACAACGCTGATCTTGTGCATAGTAGTGGGGATATTCGGAGATCAACAATCACCTAATAGCATATTAGTTTGACCCATCTTCATTTGTATATAAGTGTGACTAGTCTTTTAATTCGTAACAAGTTTGTACCTATTTCTCTTATTTTTGATCTTGTACTCAGGGTTTTCACGTCACTACCTATACGCAACCATAAAAGGGTGTCTTCTTTCTCATATTCGAGATATGGTTCTATTAACTAACTATTATTTCACGAATGTAATTTGTTATTTATCCAATCTATTAGGAATATTTTGACTCATCATAGAGTCTATCATTTTAATAGATTAAAATAATAAAGCAAGCTACACAGATCATAATAACTACATCAAGATTAAGGGGTCGTTTGGTAGAGTGTATTAGGAAAAATAATGCATGTATTAGGTGTGTGTACTAGTAATACCTTGTTTGGTACACCTTTTTATGTCATGTATAACTAATGCAAGCATTAGTTATACACTATATTGTGTATTAAGTTGTGTATTACTAATACCAAGAAATTCTAGGTATTAGTAATACATAGCACTTTAACACTTGCATTATATTATATAATTACAAAACTACCCTCAAAGCCTTTTAAAAAAACATTTTCCATTGTACTTGTCTTAGAAACTTTTCATCTACTCTGTACTTTGTCAATGGAAAGTCAAGGCTGAGTTTCTTCTTCCTTCTGCTCAATCAAACATTATTTGCTCATCTCCAAAAGGTTAGTACTCTTATCTTTCATTATTATTTGATTTTTCTACCTCTATTTCACAATTTGGGTATAATTCTTTCTCTATCAAAATCAACGATTTAGAGTTTGCCAACCATTTTGGAATGCAATCAAAGTGTTTTGTTAATTTTAAGTTAGCAAATAGTTGTGAAAAAGTCAGTCGTCCAAAGTTAATAGATCTGATGATGATATTTAGGTTTAGCTTGTTTTTTAATATGCTTTGAGTTCATCTATTTCACTCTTTATATGGTCGAAAATTATAAATTTATGCACATAGCTACTTATTTAAAAGCTTTATATGTGTTCATTCTTATTTTTATGGCAAATATAGGTGTTATTATGGATCTTCAACCATTATCAGGTATTGAATATATTATTCT
>JAJOOH010014624.1:0-33923 GCA_029582605.1 Solanum gracilifrons | reverse complement strand
CAGTCTCTGTTGTCCACTTTTGGGACTTGTACTCATTTTGTTAGTAGCTCTGTACTAGTGACTTCCAGGTTCTGGGAGAGATCTTTATTTGTATATATGTTTTTGGTTTGCTTTCGCCTGTTTATATTGTTATTTGCCTACTCTTGTTTAGTTTCTACCCTCAGATCCATTACTTGTTATTCCGGGTTACGGGTTGGCTTACCCGATGGTGGGTTATAGTAGGTACCATCATGACTTGAGAAATCGGGTCGTGACAAGTTCGACAATCTTGCATAATGTCCAAGTTGGTTGTGAAGCCTCCTATCCCACTTGAGGGGGTATTAAGAATGTATTTATACGTATGCAGTTAGTATAGTATAGTCAGTCATATTAATTAGTCATGTTAATTCAGTTTAATTGGTTAGTTGTAGTTTGTTAGAACTGTCATTTTGTTATTCAGTTAGTCATGAACTTGTTAGGTGCTATAAATACACATGTACATGTATGTAATTATTTGCGAAGTCTTATTCAGAAATACAGTTTTCTCTCTTCTTCCTTGTATTGACTTCTCCCTCATATGTGAGTTCCTCCATTGATGCTAGCATTCAAAGCTTGAGAACCAATTATGAATTGTTGAAATTAACAAAGCTTGACAGGTAAACCTACATTAGGAACTCCTTGTCAAACTTTGTCATATCTTTTTTTTTGTGCGTAAGGGAAAATATTTCAATAAATTTCCCAATTTTCTTACATGTTTTTTTTTTTTTTTTAAAAAATGACAATAGAATTTTTCTTGCTTGGGAGATAAAAACTTGTAAGTAGTTTGAAATTAGCTGAAACTCTACTTCATGTGTCCCAAACGATTATGGTATGATATCATTGCATGAGATATAAATGTCTGACATGCCATATTTGGTTGTGACTAAATTTGGTTATGACTAATATAATCAAACTTGTTTTGTGGGTTAGGCCTAATGGCAAGCCCTACTTTGAAATAAACGAGTTTATTCTTGTGCAAAAGATGCTGATTGTGGCGGTTGAAGAACAATATAGAGATGCAAGTGCGCTTGTTAACATGTCCAGATTTTGTATGGAATGTTGTTTGATACAAACTCGAATTCTCAACACAAATGCTCAAACATTATATAATCATTGATAGTCAAATTATAATAACAACACTTGAATTACAAAGAGAAGTACTGAAATAACAAGTAACTAAAGATAGAGATAAGAATGGGGATGAGAAGTTAAGACTTTAGAAAGAAGATAAGGGGAAAAGATAGTTCATTTATTATACGCATAACTCTTCTATCTAATCCCTATTCCTATTAAACTGATTGATAATTAGGCCTGGATCACAAATAAAACTCTCTAGTATTTTACTCGACCCAATAATCCCATCTAAATCAGCTCCATTCACCACTTCTAACACATAAGCCCGTATAAAGTCTACTTGATTCACAACAATACCCCCATCTTGAATAAGAACCTTGTCCTCAAGGTTCGGATAGAACAATATAGATATCATAGCAGCGAACTTGTTAAGACTTGAATAGATGTTAGGAGTTGCTTTAACAAGTAGTGTGTCTTCTTGTCTTCCTGGTGAATTATTTAGAGGGAATATATTAATAGCCACTTGACTAAGGCAATATTAAACGTGACATTCTCAGCAACATTTGCATGGCTAAATATTACAGTATGGGGTGGAAATACATCAATACAGACTGAAGGAAATTCCAATGACAATGTTGCTTCCATTTCATTTTTAGTCAATACATTGATGTACTGGTTAATGTGGTTCAACATTGTTTCCACATTATGAGAAGCAACTTCAAGATGAGACCTTACAAATGTAACATATGTCCAGACAAAGGCATTAACACTTGCCATTAATATACCACATGGGGGTTGGATAAAAGCAATAACTTTTTTCAAATTCAAGCTTTGCACATGCTGGATAGAAACATGAAACAAGGTTCTGAACATTGCTCACTCCATGAAATTCTTGATGGACAATTATATGACACATGTTGCATTTGATTTTTATTGTTACCGTCCAAATCCTCAACCCATCTATATATACCACATCGCTCTGTAGTCCACCTTGCAAGAACAGACTCATGCTTTTGTACCTTATGATTTCAAATATTTGTTGGTGATCTAATTTCTGAGAAATCCAACGCCGCACCACTCGCTTCTCAATTCCACCACCAACAAGGAAAGATACTCGTTAATGCACAGTTAGTATGCAAACATGTCTCTTAAGTTGCTTTGCATTCACAAGGATATCTTGAGTTTGCGGGTGTGGAACAAAATACAACTATTCAAATAGTTTAACTTCACAAGTTGCTGATATATTCCAGGATCCCATACATGTAAAATTATATCATTTCCAACTAAATTGCTTCGAGATACCAAACATTTAAGGTCATAACCATCAAATTCAACAAGTTCAGGACGCATGTCCAAGGAAAAAAAAAAAGGCAGCCAACATAGTCCCGACCATCATTAGTAACTTTACTCATAAGCTTGGCATGATTGAAAGTGGAAGGAATAAAAAGAGTGACCCCAGGGGCACCCAACTAGACAGTCCACTCCCAGCCCAGCTAGAAAGAGGGATCCAAGGGGTGAAGTTGATATCGTGAGTCGTCCTACCATGCAGTCAGCTCCCAACCCAGCTAGAAAGAGCGACCTGCGGACACCCAGCCAGCAGCACACTCCCAACCTAGCTAGAAAGAGAGGCCCGTGGGTGATCACCAAAATCACCGAGTCTACCCATCCAACGTTACGCTCCCAGCCAAGCTAGAAAGAACGACCCCGGGGGTGATGGTATCTCTAATAGGATCCAATCCAATAACAGCCATTGTGGAACTCCGTCCACTCCAAGAAATTACAGAAAAGGCTCCAAGCCTATACTATCTCAATACCACACCTCTAGTGATGCACCGAACCTTCAAGAATGCGTCAGAACCGAAGAATTAGAAGGAGAATATACAAAAGTGTAACAAGCAGCGATAACGCCTAATCTAAGGCTCAAACTATCAAACTCAAGTCCGCTACTCCAATCTACAGAGAGCTAAGTCTTACAAACGACATCGACAGAAAGTCAAGGTTATTCACCCCACACGGGTCATAAGTCTAAGGCAACGCTAGCCTAACCTAGACTAAGGACATCATGCTTACAGTTGACAATGAACAAAACATGCAACACACAACATACATAACATTTAGCACATAAGCATGCGATTATACTAACCCAACTAACATGGTATTACGCTCGAAATATGGTCAATCGATATCCTAACATAAGGTATCTAATCAAAGTAAAGTAGGAAACTGGTACCCTCCCCTAATTCACTCCAATCCACATCCTTTTACACAATTAAGCTCAATCTAATAGAAAGGACGTCGTAGCCTACCTTTAGGTTGACAACACGCACTCCAAATCACTTTATTAGAGCTTTTCCTTCCCAAACGGTCTTTGAACGATGTCACTCTATCAAATATAGGATCATAACTTTAGTACGGTCGTTTAGATACATAAATCACAACAAACGGAGGCGGGTCTATTTTGGAGTCGAAACGGGAATCGTGGGACCCGCACCGAACTTTTTGGATTTGACCCTGCCAAGAGACCCAAAACAGTACCCCGAACTTGTGTTCCATTATGGAACACAATTCGGGGCTCAAAACGCAGCAAAACCCAACATGCAAGAAAAACCACACTTAACCAACTTAAAAAGAAACATGCAACAGGCTAAACTCGGAATTTACAAAAATAAAAGGGTGCCCAACACTCCTTAAATACTCCACGACGTAGCCTCGATAATTCCCGATACGTGGGACTTCGAATCACGCAAAACCGAGCTAAAATGAGCAAGATATCACCAATTCAAGAAAGCCAACAGCAAGAACTCCAAAAAGGGCTAATCAGTTAGGTTTATCACGATTTTTACCTCGAATGACGTGCACCTAACAACTTCTGATCAATCTACAAAGAAGACACCGAAAAAATGAAGCTTTCGCACTTCGAAATCCCGTGCACGCAAACGAGATTGCAGCCATACCAAATTTGATACTCTGAACTCAATGACGCAGTCAAAATTTCCATACGAGGTCATCTTGACAAAAAGTGGGTCCCACACTCAACCGCCCTTTTAAGTCAAAAACCACAAAAAGGCTCGGAAAAATCTTGGAAGCCTCGGGATACGAACGAAGAGTCATTCTAGACCAAACTTGACATTTCGGAGCTAATCGCGCTGACAGAATTCTCATCCGAGTGCATTTACTCAGAATGTTGATTAAAGTCAAAGTTAGGCTTGAACTTTAAAGTTAAAATGCCTAATCGCACCAACTCACACAGAAAACCTCAGGAATCATGCCAACCATGCTACTAGTCTAAAATGACCCTTCCGGAGCTGATTGAATCGTTAGAATTGGATTCAGATGTCATCTTCTTGAACTTTTGATCGTTCAAGGTTCATAAGCTCTAAAACACTAAAACTCGCAAAAAAACCAAACCAACGACTAGGTGACCGAACTGTTAGTCCCAACAAGTCGTAAATGACTTGGGGTCGCTACATGAACGCTCTAAACGACACATAAAAGGCTAACCACAGAAATGACCAGGAGGGTCATTACAAAACTGAACCTTGAACACACTGCTATCACCATATGAGGTAGAGAGATTGTTTCCAATACACCTTCGACTCAAGTAAAACCATGGGATATAATATTACCAATAAAAAGTTTATGAATTCAGCTCAACTGTCTCCAAAGAAAACCATATAACCATTTCCTTTCATTGAAACCGTACAAAAATAACATCATACATATATAAACAAAAAGACTTTCAAGAATCACTATGAGATGAATTTTGAAATCTAACAACATCCAAAGAATGAAAAAGAAACTCTAAATCCCAATATCTCAATTTTTCTTTTTCTTTTTGGCTACTGAGAAAAATCCCAATATCTTAAGAGCTACAACATGCCTTCTGGGATAACTTGTACAAGAATTTTCTTTCCAGTTAATAAAGCAGGATTTCCATTTGCTGGATCATCACCCGCGGCGAGATTCTTCTTGTTCACAATGTTGAAGATCTCTGTCAAAAAGGTTAAGAAGGTCTCCTCGACGTTTGTGGCCTCCATTGCAGATGTATCTAAGAAGTTTAATCCCTCTTACTGTGCAAATTATTTAGCATCCTAGGTGGGAACAACTCGTTGATCTTCAAGATCAGTTTTGTTTCCGATCAGCATAATCACGGTGTTCTTGTCAGCATGTGCAAGTAACTCTTCAATCCAGCGTGGGATGTGATCAAAGGTTTGGCGTTTTGTTATGTCGTATACTAACAAAGCTCCAACAGCTCCCTTGTAATACGCGCTCGTGACAGCTCTCACTACAAGAAAAATGTGAATTACATGGGAATTTTTCTAGGGATTAGTATGAAAATTCGCATGCAACTTATTTTCCTACAAATTTTCATACTAATCCCCAGGAAAATCCCCATGTAATTCACCCCCTTTCTTGTAGTGTCTAGCTAATCAAGAGCTGAAGTAACTGGTAGCAAACAAATTTACACAAATTGCTAGAGTTATAGTTCAGAGATAAGAACGGAGCAGAAATGTGTGGGTCAGAGCACATCATGGGTTCAAACCCAACCATAGCAAAAAGCTAGGTATTTAAATGGAAACTTGCCAAACCAAGTTCCGAACTGTGCACAAAAAGCATTTAACAGAAACTGCTTGGAACCTCTATTTCAGCTTAAGTAATGTAAACAGTGATAGACATCACTGGTTTCTCCTCTAATACAAGATTGTTTCATTGTTTGGTTGATTTGGAAGAAATTGCAGCCATGAGCAACAACGACAGTGAATATTGAAACTCATAGAGGTATTAGTCCTTTAGTATGGAGGGAAAAAAATTTGATATCTTATATGTATAATTAGTTAGACTATATATATTGGTTAAGAAAAAAACAATGAATTTAGCCTATGAACTTGTGTGGACGTAAAAAAACAAGCACTTTCAGACATCTTTTTGTAAAGCTAACATTGTAGATCTTCTCTCTGGCACATGTTACTTCTTTGCCAGACTAAGGCACGTTAAGCTACCTTACGGAGGTTGAGAGTTTGTTTCTGAAATAACATATTCTCGCCTTAAGTGCAGTAAATTCAAATACAAAGAAGAAGAAGACAGTGAAGAAACAAAAATATAACAGGTAAGAAGGAAACATTGCAAAAAGTACCACAATCGAAACACAATCAACCACATATCAATAAAGATTATTGAAAACAATAATAATAATAATATTAATAATAATAAATATAATTCATGAACCTCAAATTCCATACTTATGTCACTCGAAAATCATAACGGCAAACAGGGCAATAATGACCATTATGTAACCAAATTGTAAGGCAATCTGCATGAAACACATGTGAGCACGGCAGACACAACACCTCCCTCACCCTCCCCCTTTCAAACTCTTCAAAACAAATGATACAATCATCATTCATAACATTTTCATCATTCTCCATCTTCCATAACAGCTTCACTATGTCTGACACGAATAAAATCATACGAATGCTCACAACCAAGCGTTGGCGACCCTTGTTACACTTATCCCCAATAATTTCATGGATTTCTTCAATCATATCTTCAATGAAAGCTTCACGTTCAATCTTATCAAACACTTTACCCCATAATTTTTTGTAGAGATTATCTTCCATGACACGGAAGAACTTGTCACGTGACATGTATGTAGCTGAATGGAAAAGTCTGATATAGAGTGATCTGCTATGAACTCGCTCTTGTTCATCAACTCGTCCAGTAAACAATGTATCAAAGTGAAATTTGAGGTTTAATGTGGGTAAATTACAAGGAGAATCAGCAATATGGTTATTGATACTTAATTCTTGACAAATTTTGACATTTGCATTCCAGTCGGGAGTACAGTATTCTGTATACCAGTCGGGACGACAGTATTTCAATTTCTTGTTGGGGTTCGACATGGGAAACGAATCGAAGGTAGAAAGCTCAACCTAGCGATCTTATTATATATTAGTTGAGAAGTAAATCCTAAACCAACTCAACTTAGGGATCTGAAATTAATTCGGAAAGGGAAAAGAAAAACAGGGTTAATTCAAATAACTAAATATAGTTTCTAATGCATATGGAAAAAGTGAATGATTTTGATTTTACATGGAACAAATCTAGTAACTAACATTCTGATTTTGCAAAACTAAAATAATGCCATTTGGGTATTAGGGTTTGAACGGAGATTTTAAGGGAGGCATGGGATTATTTATTTATTTATTTTAATAGAAAAAAAAAGGACTACCTAAATTAAAAGAAGAAAAGTTTAGTTATTTATTACTGGATGATGAAAGACGGCTCACTGGCTCAGTATTATAATTATAATCTATATTTTATTAAAACATGAATGTCCTTGGTAATTTTTGCCCTTAAAAAATTATCACTAATATTTATTTAGGACTTAAAAATCAACTAAAATATTTAATTATTTTAAGAATCCAAAACCAACAAAGATTCTACATTATGTAAATTATTTCCACATTTAGGATTCTTTCATTACCAAGTACCAACAAATTGATGTTACCCCACGTTTTGTCTTTTTGTTTGTTTAGGTTTAGGATTAAGTTAACAATGAAGTATAATTCAGTTTTGCCTAAACCCTACTGCTTATCAAATTATGAACTGTGTTTAAATATCTGACTTTAATAATAGTGCAAAGATATTTCAACCATGCGTACAACTCAAGATTTTGTTCAAACTTGCAGCCTCATTTATTCGTGATATCATAAAACTAACTAGCTTATGACTACAAGTATATTAAGTTTTCTACGTCACTTAGGCAAAATCAGATTTTTCATTGAAGGAGATTAGAATATTAAGAAGTAAACAAACAAAAAAATCAAGGATAGAAGAGATAATTTTAACCATATACAAATAGTGTAAGAGGCTTGGAAGAATCCCTCAATCTGTCAACCCTATGTATGTGGTTCTGCCCCAAAAAAGAATAATATAACTAGTCATGTCTTTCAAAATTCAACAAATTCTTCGAATTTTAGTCACGTTTTTTCAGAATTCAACAAATTCTTCCAATTATAGTCACGTCTTTCAAAATTCAACAGATTCTTCCAGTTTTAAAGTGGGAGTAGAAACAATATTCTTTTAACAAAATAACCCCCAATCTCAATACAAATGGTTTAAGAACGAATTCGTGAATAAAATTACATGTATGGTGTGAGGGTGAACAAACCCAACACTCTGAGAAGCTTACATACCTCGAAAGAACACTTGTTCTTGGCGAAATTCCTCAACCCTTGAAAACCTGCTTTTCCTCTTCTTGAAACTTCACCCTAAAATTCTAAACGTTTCGGAATATGGAAAACGTTTCGGAATATGGAAAAGTGGTCTAATTCTGATTAGACCCTTAACTTGGGTGTGAAAAACGTTTTAAGATTAGTGGGGTAAGGAAAAAACAAAAATACCCCTTTCCTTAAACGGGTGAGAAGCCTTAACTAGAGAGGCGAGCTCGGAATTCAGCAAACTTGGAGGCATCACTATCACAAAATTCTCTTTTAGCGGCAATTATTTAATAGCAATAATATAAATGCTGCTAAATATGTTTTAAACCTAATTATTTAGGGGCAATTGACCTTTAGCCGGTAAAAGTAAACTTTTGAACGACACTTTACTTAAAATATCTAATAATAAAGCCAAATTCTATTTCATTCAATAAAAATAAGTACTTTTCATCCACAAAATTCTCAAATTCCAAAATTTTCGATCTCTCATTCTCCATTCCCATCTGAAGCGACAGCTCCGAGACTTACAAAATTGATCTGAAGCTTCATCTTCTTCGTTTTCGACTTCATAGTTTCCATCTCCGTTTCCTTCGTCCGCCGAGATCGAAAACGATCGGCGTACCTTGATGCCTTACAACGTTGCTAGGGACAACAGGACTGTTCTTGTTTGCAGTCCACACTGCTGTCTCTTAGGCATTACCTGAAGGAAGTTTGGTACTTTACTGCTACAAGTAGACATAAAATACACATTTAACAAATTTTCATTCTAGGAAGGGACGAACACAACTTTGCACTTTCACTTGGTAATAAAATATATATAAAATATCTTGTGAATGAAATAGTTCTCCATAAATGTGAACTTATGAGATATGGAGAGTGTCTATTTGGTACGTAGTTTCAACTATAGTCTCTATTGGTAAGCTTAGGCATGGCTAACGGAAGCTTAAACACCTTATCTAGAGCTACCATGTTGATTATTTTATCTAGAACTAATGTAAGCAAAAGGGGTAGTTTGGAATGCAGTATAACACTCTTTTCTCTATCAACTCTATGAACTACTAAGCCCCATACAGTTTCCATGATCCTTGAAAACAATAGCTGGTAAACCTTTAGTCATAGGATCTGCTATCATCATAGTGTACTACTAATATGTTCAAAAACTCACATCTTTCTTCTTAACATAGTCTCTAACCATCAAATAGTACTGTATGTCAATGTGCTTAGTTCGGCTTCAACTCTTATTATTCTTTAAAAAAGAATACTGCAGCTGAATTATCACAAAACATTCTCAATGGATTAATCGGCAATTTTAAGGCCTGAGGCGAAATTCTTCAGCCATAAAGTACACTTGTGATGTAGCTTCATAGCATGCTATAAATTCAACTTTCATTGTGAATGTTGTAACAACGGTTTTCTTAACACTTCTCCAAAACACAACACCTCCAGCAAGAAGGAAATTTACCACATCCTAGCATCCACTCAATCAGAGTCTAATGACTTAGAATATTTGTATGTGAGCTTAGAATCCTTGGTTCCTTGAAAATATTTCAAAGCCTTTTTTCCAGCCAAGTTACTGTTACTTGTCCCAAGCTTACGCTATTTATCGGTTTCTGTTACTTGTCTCAGCCAAGAAGGAAATTTACCACATCCTTGCATCCACCCAATCAGAGTCTAATGACTTAGAATGAGTCAGAATATTTGTATGTTAGCTTAAAATCCTTGTTTCCTTGAAAATATCTCAAAGCCTTTTTTTCAGCCAAGTTTTTGTTAGCTGATGTTTTTCACCATTGTTGGGTAGGACTTCACCAATATTACTACCTAAGAGAGATCGAATCAGTTTTTTCCAGCCAAGTTTCTGTTACTTATACAGGAACTGACGTAAGGAGTGATGCGTCTTGCTGGAGATTTGCACTGGGGCGGAGCTACAGCCATCGAAGGATGGTCAGCTGACCACCCTTCACCGGAAAATTAAACGATATAGAGGGGTCAAATTCTGTATTTAAGGGATAAATAATTAATGTTGAACAACCTTAACATAAATTCTTCCGTGGCATAGTGGTAAAGCTTGTTCATTTCCACCCTTTGTGCGCGCAGGTTCTCGAATCCCACGGAGCACACAACCGTTTTAATTTTATTTTGATATAGAACGCAACCTCACACACCATTATCATGTTCCTCAAGTTTCTTAATTATTAATATTAAAATTTTAATAATATAGAGTAACATATATGAATAAATTATTTTAATTTTGAATATTAAAAATCATGTATTTCTAATTTTTATCTAGGATATAATGTACTTTCGAATGGTGAAAACATAAAGGGCAACATTTTACATTAAAAAAATTGTGTTTATATATGTTAACAACTTTAAACCCAAAGCTAAAATCAATACATGCATTTTATCTTCTTTTTTTTTTTAAGAAAAAGTTTCTACTGGTGTGATTTATATTTCGTAAAGCTAGACACATTTGTTCTATCAATATTTCACTTTAAAAACAATAATCATATATTTTTATCATATAAAGTCAATGCATCAAAAAGAAGAAGAAAAACTTGATTGTTTATATTTGATACTGACAAATATTTAGATCGTTCATGGTAGAATAACTAGGTTAAATAAATAACATTCAACTCACTTATTAAAAAAAAACTGAACACCCTTGATGAAATTTTTGGCTCCGCCACTGAATTTGCATCCCCATGTCATTTCCTCCACTTATAGCTAGTTTTTCAGTCTTTTAATGATTAGTTTGCTTTAGGTAGTTTTATCCATTAGTGTTGTGATCAGTCAACAAATTTGCACTTCGAAGAAGATATTATAATTTGTATAATTTGATAGGTAGCTTTATCCAATACTAGTAAGTAGTTTCCAACATAGTCTCTACATCAGATGTTATAATTTGTTTGTTATATAAGTTAGTTTGACGTAAGATGTAATACGTAAAGCTGTCGAATGTCTTTTGGTAAGTAGTTTCTGATGTAGTCTCTATTGGTAAGCTTAGACATGACTAACACAAGCTTAAACACTATATCTAGAACTACTATGTTGATTATTTGATCTTTTATGCTAATTTTTTGTAATTGCAGAAAAGTAAGAAATATCTTGAACAATCATGGAGAATATTTAGATGGAGTAAATAATAGCAAGAACCAAGAAAATGCCCAAATTTGAGCCAAATCTATTGGACCTGGTCCACACTTGGGAGAGAAATTTTCAAAATGCCAATATTTTAGCAGGACCTCTTGTCAACATTTTCAATATTTATTAAAAATGTCAATAGTTTAGTTTGTTAGTCTTCTGATTTATGTGTTTTTTCTTATTTGTTTGATTTGAAAGAATACAATTATTTAATAACAGAAATGAGAAAATCATGGGAGAAAATATTTAAAAAAAAGGAACATATCACTTAAAATTCTCATAAGTTACAATTTCAAAAGTAATTGATTGTATTCATTTCAATGTGTATGATATGTGTATTTGTATTCATTATGATTTTCATGTTTGGGTTTGT
Organism: Solanum gracilifrons; assembly: GCA_029582605.1. Classification (NCBI taxonomy): domain Eukaryota; kingdom Viridiplantae; phylum Streptophyta; class Magnoliopsida; order Solanales; family Solanaceae; genus Solanum; species Solanum gracilifrons. The sequence goes on along the minus strand of JAJOOH010014624.1, from coordinate 22,097 downwards.
ATAATGAAATTTGTATTTTTTTAATAGTTAGTATTCATTTCAATAGGTATACCAAATGGATTCGTAGTTATTTAAGAAGCATATTTATATCCATATACTTATGTGAAAATTCGTGCTCATTCAGAAAGGATACAATATTAGTTTGTATATTTTTCATAAACGTATATTCTTTCTTAAAATTTCAATAAAATTTGTATTCCAGTCATCAAAATGTATAAATTTATCATCATAGTAACAATCAAAACTTGTATTTCAAAAAAGTAAAATTGTATTTCATGACAAAACATGTATTTTTTATATGTTATGTATTCCAAAAATATATAATATTCAATGTCTAATTTATAGAATATCTACTAAATAGAATTTTGAATTATTTTGTATTCTAAGCATCCAACATAAAAAAAAAATAAAAAAAAAATCAAACAATTCAATACTTTTGAATGATTTATCCAAATATTGACATTCAAAAAATACTTTTGAATGATTTATCCAAATAGTGACATTCAAAAATGACATTTCTTTACCTGACACTTCTTTTAGATCCAATTCAATACTTTTGAATGATTTATCCAAATATTGACACTTCAAAAATGACACTTCTTCATCTGGTACTTCTTCCAGATCCAGATCTAACATACAAAACATAGAAAATACTTTTGTATCTCAATACTTCGACAAAGGTTGAAAATCTTTTGAATAATTTCTAAGATTTCTCAGAAAAATGGATGATTTTGATTTAAAAAATGCAAGGTTTAAGTCACTTGATGATATGGAATAATGAAAGAAATCTTGAGAGAAAGAGAAATGATAGAATTTGGGTAAAAAAATTAGAGAGAGAAAAGTGGGTAATGAAGTCTTTTATTCTTTTTCTTTCACACTAAAAGAGTCAAAAAGTGGGCCCAGTTTGAGAAATAAAAGGAAGGTAAATGAATCATATTAGGATACACTTTATTTGACAAAATATTGACATTTTGACATTTTTAATAATTATGTTAGGAATTTTGACTAGTTAGCTAATTTTCCCAATAAGGAATTAGAATTGGACACATTTAATTTGCTATAAAACTAAAATATTGACCTTTTTAATAATTATTTTAAAGTATGGTTGTTTTAAATAAATATGTTAGGGATTTTGACTAGTTAGCTAATTTTCCCTATTATGAATAAAATCAAATCAACGGCACCAATTAAGCACCAACAAATACTAATCAAAATTCACGTCGCATAAAGCCCGATTAAGAGAAAAGTACTAATAAAGACCGATTCAAAATTTCAACTTTAAGTTCGAGTTTGGAATTCAGATGAAAGCTTTTGAGGTAATGATATCGAATTCAGATGAACCCGTAACTCACTCGTTGCTCATAGTCTCTACTAAAATTCATTCTTGGAACTCGAACCCAAGTACTACTAGAAGAGATTGTGGACTCATGTACATGTTACACCTTATTACAAGTAGCAAAAAAGGCAAGATTCTAACAATATAATGCAGGATAAACAAGAAGATATTCTTTTGAAAATAATTACACACTCTGTTTGAAATGGCACATTTTTATTAAAACATAAAAAATACAGTAAAACCGAAAGAAATGGAGATTCATATAACCGACCCCAACTTTTTTCAGACCGAGGCTACACAATCTTCCCTTTTTTCTTTGTCCTATTTTTCGTTTTACTTCCTTCCTCCTACAACTATTACAAAATGGCATCAATGTCTTTATAGAGTTGAAGCATTTATCTCTGTACTTCTTGATTGCGACAAGTAGCTAACTTCTACGCCCTCCTTTCTTCGAGAGTTCAACTTCAACACGTTTAATTTCATCTTTCAACTCTTGTAAAGCGGCATTGCTGGATCGATCTTTGCTCGTTGTTCTGTTATCACTTAACAGATCAACTAGATGTTTCAAAGCACAAGAGATATTCAGCTTTTACTCCAGGAGCATCAGACAATGACTTCTCATTTACAAACTGCACAAACAACAAATAATAACTAAAACTATAAGAAAGATATACATCATATACATAGGGAAATGTTTGAGTCGCAGCAGACGAGTGTGTTATACAGAAGTTTTTTTTAAAAAAAAACTAAAAGCACAGTGCTTGCGCCTCGCCTCGCTTAGCGCTTTTTTTGGCTTTTCACAACATTGGTTTCCCACTAGGTGTCTAGTACCCGCTTTGTGGCCCAACTAGTCTAGATTAACGCCAGGAAATCCTACTTTAGGGGGGTAAAGCGCTCCCTTTTCCTATCATTCATCGTTCAAAGAAAATTGTGACTTCATCCAAGGAAAATATATCCAGAGATAGATAGAAACAGAAGTTACTCAACGAATCCGTGGGACTTCCCATTTGGTGTATTCTATTCTCTCATGTGGTGCGACTTGCAAGAACCAAGAATAAAAGGTAATAACTAATCAAGCCACAAGATCATGAAAACAAAGTCACATACGATCATTCAACTAATTGCAAACCTGGCAAAAGCATCCGTAATTCTAAATAACAATTGCAAACTTACTGACCAATATAAAACTGAACTTCTCATACCTCCTTGTATGCAGAAATGCATCCACGAAGAGCACTCTCGGCCTCAGAGTTATAAGGGTCCTGTTTCTGCAGAAGGTGCAGTCAAAAATCAGTTTCATCATGTTTGAACGTTGAAATATTTAAGAGAAACAGATAGGATTGTTAATGTAAGAAATCATGATATAACCTAACCTTTGAATCTTCAAGCTCCAGCTTTTTCGTCTCTAACAATGAAAGAGAATCAATGATTGCAACTGCAGGGAAATCCACAATAAAGCTAATTTAAGCAGTAGAAGTTAAAGAAAAATTATCTTTCAAAAAATGGCGCTAGTGATCAGTCAGTTAAGCTACAGTACAAAGACAGAATAAATGAACACATTTTCCCATTTTAGGAATTCTATAGATGCCTGGACATTAATTTAGGCAGCCTGATAGTAGGAAATTAAAGAAATTAGAAGAGTTTCGACAGGATTGGAAGACATAATTTGCTAAAAACTGCTTCCTACAAGATAGGGACCCAACAAGACTTTGGCCGCTAGTTTAAACCATAGCTGTATGTTATTGAATCCAAATAAAGGAGAACCATATATTTATATGACTCTACTTCACAAAAAGAAAAGCAACAAAGGATCAAACAGCTTTAACATCTTAAACAATCAATAATGGGAACTGACCAGGATAATCAGTGATGATTGCCTGCTCCTTACTGTTGTCACAGATTCTCCATAAGACTGCTTATTTCCTTTCTCTCTCACAGAACGCACCAGGTTTCCCCGGGCCACACTACAATCAACAATTATGAAAAACAATTGACTAAGGAAAGTTGTCACCAATACTGATAATGCACAAGCTTGTGGGACCAGCTTACAAAGGGAAGCTTAAAGTGACTCCGAGATAGAGCAAGATATAACTTATGAAATAGCATAAACATCACACTCATCAGACAGAGATATGTTATCCTGAGTAAAAAGAAGATTCCTCGGGAAAGAAATCTCAAATTTTTGTTCAATTGTAAACTGCATAGAGCAAAGCATTTCCTTTGACACAGAAAAACATGTTAAACTTCTTGCTACCAATTACACAGTAAATAAGAAGATTGGTAACGTATAGTTTGAGCAATTTCTACTTAGTTCAGATGAGTCAAAAGAACCATAATTTGATTAACCTACAGAAGATAAACAATGCCAGAAGAAAGTGAGAAATAAAATAAGAGTTCATCCACTACTGATACACGGAACTCTTTTCAGACTTGAGGTTCAAACAGAAACCTGCAATACTGAGAATGGACAAATTCTGAAACCTCACCTTGTAATTGTACAAACAGATGAATCATGATAAATGGAGGAGCAGAAAGTGTATTGGAAGAAGATGTAGAGCATATACTTTCACATAGCATGGAAGCATGCCATCTATGATTGTCGGTGCCGAACTTGATCAGCATACAGTGGCCAACTCCAGCCAATGCTAAAGATGTGACATTCAGCTACGCTTCTAAAGGGTTTACCCTTCGGGCTGGCGGCCTAGTGGTTTGGACTTGGGACTTCCATGTTGGAGGTATCAAGTTCGAAACCCCTTGTTAGCAAAAGCAAGGGGTTTGCCTTCTGGGTCGATCTCGTCGTACCAGGCTTGCCTAATGCGGGTTACCTTTCCTATGTGATTTGCGAGCTATTGCATATGAGCGGGAGTTTTTGCCCTGCACGCACACAAAGTGTAGCGACTGTGGGTTTTCCTTGTCATCAAAAAATTAAAATAATAAGGGAAGAAGTTGTGGTGCACGGGATATAGCCCTCTTGACACTTAGGTGTGTAGTCCAGAGAGAAAACGATAAGATAGTCTTTGAAAGAGTAGAATATTCTTCTTCTAATAGGATATAATACTTAGGGGTCGTTTGGTAGAGTGTATAAAAATAATATTCAATAGAGTGTATTAGTAATCCATGTATTAGTTATACTTGTATTAGTTATGCATAGATTTTCTTATGCATTGTATAAAAATATTTATTTACAAAAGTATCCTTCACAATTATGGTGGAAAAGATATAAAAGTATTTTTGAGGGGTAATTGAGTCTTTAACCATACTAAAGCATGCATTAAATCCTTTGCATTACTAATATCATGGATTTCTAGGTATTAGTAATACACTCCTCAATACACAATAGAGTGTATAACTAATGCAAACATTAGTTATACATACCATGAAAAAATGCACCAAACAAGGGATTACTAATACATATAATTAATGCATGCATTATTTTTGCTAATACACTCTACCAAACGACCCCTAGTGCCTTGTAAATTTTTGGATAATTGTTTCTCTTTCAGAGAACCATATTCTAGGGTAGATTCTCTACTTCTTATATATACTTTTATACCTAAATATCTACAATTATTATCTTATCAAAAATATATAGTGGTCATGCAACTTTACCTGGGTAAGGTAGCTCACATTTTCGGTTCCGAATCAAGATAAGAAGGATTGCAGTAGATCGACGGTCAATGTAAAGCTAGTCAATATTGCTTGGGATTTGAGAGTGGTGTGATTGTATGATGCGCACAACGGAACAGGTATTCCTCCACTTTTGTTTAAGTAAAGCACAAAATATGATGAATCTCAACTATAAAGAAATGATATTAGCAATCAAATGTAAGATGAAAACCTAAGCGAAGACTAATAAATACCTTATTGAGTTGCTTAAAAGATCTTTTGCCATATCAAGCTCCGCCACATTACTCTTATTGAGCTTACTGGAGTCGAGCATTTTAACTCTAGCAAGATGTAGCAAATTTGCAGCTATCTATTAATGAAGAAGGAAATAAGGGAAATTACATAGAATTCATAGTAGTAAAATCAACAGATAATATAATTATCTTGAATTGCTAGTATGATGTTAAGGATCTAGAGGAGAAACCTGAACGTTGTTTTCAGGAGTAAAGCTCTTCGGGCATCAAGACACGTGCTCCAAAAAATTTTTATCATGTCATGCTTGATCAGAATCTTAAAAGCATCCACCTTACTCACTAATTAATTGGGGTAGAGGATTCACCTCTTTAAAAGCTCTTGAGCTTCTTTCAAGTTTCCTAGCGACTGAAGGGTCAAGGCCAGGCGTTCAACTGCAATTACAGTCTCTAAAGAATTCCAACCCTGTAAGATATGAGTAACAACATATGAGAAAAATGAGTATGGATATAGAGCGACAAGATCTGGGAACACAATGAAGATCTCCAGAAACGGATAATACAAACTGGAGGTATAACTTCAGATAAGCATTTCTAAAACAGATTGGAACAATGAAAGATTCCAGAAAGAGAAGAAGAAAAAAAAAGATAAATATACCTTTGCTAATTCCATAATATGCAGGATCTTTCTCAGAACATTCTCAGCCTCTTCGATCCAGTTAGATTTAATGTATATCTATACAAGAGAGTAGATTGTAAGCCAACTTTACCAAGTAATTCAGCCTTTTCTGACTGACAAAAGCAAGCAGATCTGTTACAATTACACACACATTTTGAATTCAGCAGTAGCTCAATACTTTCAGAATATTAAGACTGGTACAAGATGAGTAAAGGACGAAAACAGAGAGATCGACAAGCTCCTTAAAAGAAAAAGAAAATAAAATAGGAACCCCAACTATAGAAAAAAAAGTCATTTGCAATGCCTATACCCTAATGTAGAGAATGACAACTTTCATTTCAAGAAACTTCCTTAGTGTACAAGTCACATGCTTTCTCCTTTGATCCGCTAAGATGCAAATTGTTGAATTACTAACTAAATACATGAAGAATAGTCGCATTTCAGATGGCATTCCTTATATAATCAAACACTTAATCATATTCCAGAGCTAGTTAAGACCAGAACTACTAAAGTATTGAAACTATAACAGGCTAGAGAATCAGTTATCTACGCAAAAAGTTGGAATGAATCTGGGCTAAGTTTTGATAGAGTTACTTGCATTATTAAGAAACAGAAGGAAAATATCTAGCTTACGTTACCAGTTCATTTTGCTCTTTCTACACTTTATTAAGTCTTTTTCAGAATAATTACAAGCATAGCTGTTAGGAGGACATATTCAGATTGCAACATTTAATCAATCTTCTGTAGTATCCTTTACTTGTCCACCACAAAAGTTTAAGTCTCAATCATACAGAATTGACAAAAGAAATAGTGCTCTATCCCTTCGTATGGACTACTTTAAGCTAGATCAACTGTACCCAGCGAGAGTAACCTCAATGGTTTTCACTGTATGCACAAGCAACATTTGCATAACCTTGGTACAAGAGCAAAAAAAATATGGAAGCACAACCTCAGCTAGCTGTCGCATCCTCTTGGTGCATATCATTGATTCACCTTGACCTCCATCCTACAATGGTAAACAAATTTGTGAGAACAGATACACAGATCATGTTATTACAGAAAACCCACAATCAGCATGTGTAACAAATTTGGGGACCTCCAAAATCCGAATCGAATCGCGAATCAGAGCCTCTGAATCCTTGTATTTCCCCTGAAGAGACAGCACCTGGAAGTGGAGTGGGATTCTCTTGTCAGTAAATATAATGACAGACTACACAAGAAAAGACTGCCCATCAGCAGAAGTGGTTACAAATTTTGGGAGAGCCCCTAGAAATTATATGCATTGTCATATCAAAATTTACTTCTGTCTACATTTTCAAATTAGCCAGAGTATAAATGTAGATGCTAACTGTTGAATAACTAGGTGACCAAAAAGGAAAAGTTATCAAAAAAGGATTAAGTGAAAGAGAGGAAACATAAATCATATACACAGAAAAAGAACCAAACATTGAATGTACTATGCACAAGCCAAAAGCTTTAGGTGCAATATTATATTTTAACTAGAATAAGAAATTAAAGATAAAACAAGACTTTAACAAAGGAAATGCATATAGTTGTAGGGGAAGAAAAGGACTGATTAGAGATCTTGCATAAGAGGCAGAAGCTGTGAAGGAGATCTCTTGCTTCAGAGTTTGACATGCCAGCTTGGCTAAGGGCATTACTCCATCCATTGTGGAATAAACCCATATCCTAACAAGAGATAGAGAGAATGATAGTCAAATAACAAAGTCCATGAACAAAATGGTGTGTCCCTCTAGATAATTGTTTATTAGCTACAGGGTAGCTCTATATTTGGTATTTGACTTGTTTACTTGGAGTTGAAACGTTATCCTATTCTCCATCATTTTGGGTGGAACTCCATTTTAGACTGGTTATAAGCTGTTTGTAACCAATATATAAGTGTTGGCCTGTTGTACCCCAAACTTAGGGTGTATCAGGAAGTATACTTTTATGCAGACCATCAGAACTATATGAAGATGAAGTGGAGCGGAAACTGTGGCCTTACTGTTCCCAGATGATACACGGTATCAGCATAGTCTGGATGAGCCTCCCCTAAGACACGCCTCTTTATCTACAAGGTTAAATGGTGAAAGATCAATATTTAGAAATTTTAATAGCAACAAGTGAAGTAAATATATTGCAAGTCCTGGTAATAACAACATACCTTTAAAGCACGCTGCCATGTTAATAATATGGATGAAAAAGAAAAGAAAACAGTATCAGTAAAAATTTTGAAAAAAGTAAGCCAATTGTTAAATAAAAGTCATACTTAAGATTAAAACCGACCATCATTCCTCAGCATGAAGTGAGAGACCGGTGAAGGCAAAATTTTATCACTCCAACCATCCAAAAAATAGATCCCGTTCTGTGCCAAGTCATATCCACTGAATTAAAAAGCAAGGTTCAATCATATGCTTTGCAGAAAGTTGCATAACCCCTACTCTTGCACTTCTCAATAAACCTTTCTCTTATGTTGATTATGAAAAACCAAAAAAGTAATCAATTGGCCCCAACATGTTCTCTTCATATTGCAGTCCAAATTTTCAAATTTAACTTGATATGTGTATTATGTCAAATAAAACATACAATATGCAATACAGGTATGCCCAACTTAAGTATAATTACAGCATTAGAACTTAGAAGCATTTAACTTAAGAGTAGAACTGTTTCCAATGCTAATACAGAAGTTTAAAATCACAGAATATAAGCTCTTGAAAAGCAAAATCATGTACTCAGGATATCATGGCAAGAAGGTGGTATAGCAAAGAAATCCATATACACCAATGTGACTCCAAAAACGAAAATGTAAAATGACAGCATACTCGGATCCAATTCAAGTCCTTCAATGAATAATACAAACATATGTTTGAGATGGAAACACTACAATATTATTATGTATAAGGGTAGCAAAGTTCATATATATACTACTCAAAATTTGACCCCATAAAAGGGAAAGGTATAAATTAAGGACATATTAAAAATCATGTACTCAAATAGCACACATATGAATGCCCCACAACCAGGTGTCACTATAATACTAGTAATATATAATAGTAAACATAGGTCTGCTTTTTTAATACCTACCGTACATCATCTTGACCAAATGATTCCTCGAGCATTATGATTGCTTCCAAGTACATAGGTTCTTCTTTATCAAACTCCTTTTTCACTCTATATATATAGCTCTGCCTGTCACAAAAAACATAGCCAATAACCTTTCAAAAATAGACTAATCAGTCAAGCGAAAAATGAGTTTCATGCAAAACTGTTACTTAAAATTACGTGTACTCGCTCCATCCCCGTTTCATGTGACATATTTGTATCAGACATTCAAAGTAAAGGACATTTTGTACACATGTGACTACTACTACATTGGTATTGGATTCATCTTAAGATTCAACCTTCTCCATGCAATACAAATCTAACCTTTTCATATTACATAATAATGAAATATCACGGCCTTTCATTTTAAGAAATAATAGTAACTTATTTTGATACTACTTCTACTCTAATAAATTAGCCTAATATGTGATTATGAGTTTGTCAATATTTAGCTAACCTTTTCATATTACATAATAATGAAATAACACGGCCTTTCATATTCCATTTTAATGGAGGATAAAAGAATCCTTACATGCTCCATTACATTTTTCATTTTATTTTATTTAAATACTAGAATATAATGAACTTGTATTATGTTCAAGTGCGGCCATGACTATCATTACTACTCATTGCAAGATAAACTTAGACGAATCGGGCATGCATTTAATTTGTTTGGGTTAATATAGTTAGAGGTCGGATATGAATTAAGATTGGATGATGGATTATTTCTTTTTTAAAATTGGTAATTTCATTTGATTTAGGATTTTCTATCCAATTGAAGAGTACATATCACAAGTTTGTAGATGATGGCTGGTATGAATGACCGGATTGTATAACTGAGGGTACAACCAGCTATTAAACAAAATTGAGGGATATCCTTAACACTTCTCCCTACAATTAAATTAAGAGATAATGATAAGATCAAACAACTTAACATAGTGAACATATAATTACTCGAAAATAAAGTTGATTCTAACACACATATTTCAACACTCATGCGAAGTGCGGCTACGTTAAATAATAGCAAGAACCAAGAAAATGCCCAAATTTGGGCCAAATCTGTTGGACCCTTGGTCCACACATGGGGGGTTGCTACTAAGTCATTTTAGGACTGCTGCACTAGAAGATTTGGGCTTTGGGCCCATTTTTGCTCCCAAACACCTGTGTATACAGAAAATGTATATTGTTGTATATGGGTCATATTTTGACTCTTTTCCGTGTATACCATCCGTATACAGCCTAAATCAACTCCAAACACCTGTATTTCACCTCAACCCTGTATTTTGCATTTTCGAATATGGGGCCTCATATATTAGTAATTCTGCCATGTATACCAGTGTATACAGCAGGTATATCAGCCTGTTATTCACACTTAAGACCTGCAAATGACTTCACTTTCACCTGCTTACCCCCCTTTTATCTCAACAGTGGGGGGAGTGACTCGGAAGAAGAGATTAGGCTTTCGTAGCCCATCCGGAATGTAAGGATGGAGTCTAAAGTAGACTCGAATTGATATCACATGCGAGAAAAAGAAAATAAACAATAAGGATTAGCGTAACATCCAAAAATAAACAAAGAAAAGAACAAAGAGACACACTGGTTTGAATTGTTTACGGACAGGAAACGAAGGACAGTGATTCGGAAAGTAAACAATCTAAAAGAGATAATTGAAAGGGAATAGTGATTATTTATGTTATAAGTAAACAACATCAACGACTAGCAACATGAAGACCAAAATACCTTATTCATTTATTTTTAGCAACATATCAGGACTATATTAGGCATTACTAAACAAATTAATAAATTCAGGACACTTGCTCATAATCTTAGACATGGTTAATAGAAGTTGGACACTAGAAATCATCTACCTTTGCGATGATAATAAAATTTTAAATTATCAAAACACATTGAAACACAAAACTTAGCAGAGAAACCAAAGAGGTAAAATCTCACACTTAATAATATTGAGCTCGCTTAATTAATCACACCAAACAAATAATCAGGTTTGAAGACAGGTTTTATTTAACCTGATCGAAATCCATCCGAGTTTCCATTCCTAGGTGGGAATAATTCACAATTTTTGCAGGCAGCCAATAAAGATATTAATTTTTCAGATTTTTTACAATCACAGGAGGAGTCATTAGAGGCGCCAACAAAATCAGTTAGTTACGTAGATGGCATCCCTAACATACAATGGACAGCATCAGAAGTGGAACAGATGAATATTAAAGAAGACTTGCAGTATGCAGCTGTTGGAAAATTTGCACACGGATGGCCTGAAATGGATGATCTAAGAGAGGCGATTCCGAAACAATGCAAGTGCAAAATAGGATTGTTTCGGAATAGACATATCCTATTTAAAGGAGGATTACATCAATCTCATATCTAAAGGAACTTTATACATTACGTGTAAAGAAGGGTATTCATACATAATGAGAACCCTAAGTTATGATGTAAATTTTAAGATTGATGAGGAAACTACAAAGACTATGGCGTGGATCTCGTTTCCTAATCTCCTTCCAACCTTTTTTTCTCTCTAGCTATAGCTGTTGGTAAGCCGTTACAACTAGACCAAGCAACCATCAATCAATCTAGGCCTAGGTGTGCTTGTTGAATGAAGCTGATGGAACATGTTAAAGGAACAGGTTCAACGTAGCTGACTTACGAGTTAGAGTTAGAGTTACACTAGGACTAGAGTACTATTGAATCCTACTTTATGTACAATTCTATATTTTGTACGACTAAAGATGACTATTGAATCCTACTTTATGTACAATTCTATATTTTGTACGACTAAAGCTGATGTAGTCGACTAGGATAATACACGAATTCAAATTAGTCGTATCCCAAATCGAGTACCATACCCTGTGAATGGGAAACCAAGGGAAAAAAAACTAATCCACGCATATGTATTGTATTTTTTATTTTTGTTGTTGGTTATGTTTCACGTTGGCTTTGCAATTACGTGAATTATTTCTTTTGAATAGTCCAATTTATTTTTGGTTGAATAATCAAGAAAAGGTATCTGGTACTATATTCAAGTTAAAAGAATTAGACATGAACCAATAATACAATGTACAATATTTTTATAGAAAAAAAAAACTAGTGCTTGCTATTAATTGGCTAAGAAATTAATTATAATATGGTTTTAACTAAAACTCATGCATAAAACACCAAATATCATTAAATGAGAATCAATGGAGGAATCCTATTAGAACAAGCAATTAATCAATTTTTCCTTATTGGCTATCTTTGGTTGTTGGGGGAGGGAAGATAAAATCGACGTTCGATTTAACTCAACATCACAAATTAACTTAAGAAGTGAACTGAATAACGTTTGATTCAATATATATATGATCATCGCAATTCAATAGATAAAATTCATTTACATATATTATACAATAATGAACTATTGGTTTGAACTATATAAACTATATATACACGTATGTAAAAAATTGATGATATATTTAAAAATTAAAGTCATTAATTTTAAATTCTGAATTCACCCGTAAAAGCATGGCACAATAGGTCACAAGGTGAAGATTGTGTCATATGTTCAAACAGATAAACAGTCCAAAAGTTGAATGAAAAAAGTGGAGTATTATGAGTTCATTATCTCATAGAATTGCGTCATGCAATATGGAGTTTATTTTTATATATAATAAATATAGGCAAAAGGTTCTTATCCACAAACCATAGACAAAAACATAAAGAAAAATAATAATTTTGTATAGAATTTTTTTTAAATAAATTATGTAAAAAGTGACAAATAAAAATTTCAAGATTTGAAGCATCTAAATATAACTTGCCGTCTTTATTGATGCTTTTTTAAAAAAAAATTAATTAGAGAACTGAAAGATGACAAATTTAACCATATAATTAATTACTTGTATTATTATTATTATTATTATTATTATTATTATTATTATTTATTCATCATAACAAGGAATTCGTAGACGTTATTGTTCAGATATGGACAAGATAAACTTTGGTTAGTATCTTTTTCGACGAGTTCGATTGAAAAAGGTATGCAAGGTATTTTAAAATTAAGAGGTTGAAATTCTATAAAAGTTTAATTTTTTCAGAGATAAAGACAAGAAAAATATTCTATTAATGTTTTATCAATACTTTAAAAGAGTTATAACGACACTTTTTTATTGTTTTTTTTTTTTATTATTATTATTATGTTGAATTTGACTTCATTAATTTTATTTTATTTTTATGGAGCGCATATTCTCAAATCAAACTATGCTAAGCCTACAATTTTCTTCTGTCCTGCAATATTCACAAGAATGTTCTCCTAACCCTAACACATCAACCCTAACAATGAAGTAAAATTGTTTGGCGTTCTACAATTGTTCTCCTATTCGGATTAATTCCAGCAATTCCCTGCAAAAGAATAGGAGAACATAAATATCACAGAGAGGGGATCATTCATAAAAGGATAATAAGACTCCATACCTCAACGACTTCAGTTCTTATTTCTTCATTTTCCTCAGTAATTCCCTGCAAAAGAATAGGAGAACATAAATATCACAGAGAGGGGATCATTCATAAAAGGATGATAAGACTCCATACCTCATTGACAACTTCAGTCCTTATTTCTTCATTTCCTTCAGTAATTCCAACAATTCCCTGCAAAAGGATAATAAGACTCCATACCTCATTGACAACTTCAGTCCTTATTTCTTCATTTCCCTCAGTAACTCCAACAATTCCCTGCAAAAGAATAGGAGAAAATAAATATCACAGAGAGGGGATCATTCATAAAAGGATAATAAGACTCCATACAAAATTTCAGAACAGGGGAAATTCAAAATTAAGGCAAAAACACAACTCAAACACTCCATTCATTATTGGATTTTCCATCGTCTTTTCTTGCTGGTTGGGATTTTCTTCTGTTTGGTGGATAATGTAGTTAAGTTTTAACTCCTTCTTTCCGCAACTTATTGTCACGGACTTAAAGTCTCACTAAGACAACTTACTCACTAATCAAGGTCTTTGAAACTAGGATGATGCAAGAAAGACTTAAAAAGTTTTGGAACAATTTACCCACTAATCAAGGTCTTTGAAACTAAGATAATGCAAGAAAAACTTAAAAAAATTTGAAAAAAGGTTTTGTATTGCTTGGAGAATGCTTTACACTTGGTTGATAAATTTGCAAATGAGAGGCCCTCTATTTATACTATTTCATAGAAGCCTAAGTGTAAATAATACTTTACAAGTCCCTACAATATGTACACTTTAGTCCTAATCTAGAACTCTCTACAAGTTCTAGGAAATTCTAAAGTCTTCTTAAAAATATCTAGGGGTTCTAGAGTTCTCCATAAGCCTCTCCACCAGTGGCGGAGAAAGGATTTTCATCAAGGGGTTCAAAAAAAAATTAATCACGTAAATAATATCCACAAATAAATGGGTCGAATCGGATATAAACGGGTCGGATTAAACGGATCGAATCAAGAAGAAAAGGGTTTTTTAATATTTGACTTTGTAATTAGGGGTTAAACTAATAAATCCTAAATTTCCAATCAGCGTTTTAATTTTTTGGAACTAAACATCATTTTCTGATTGCATTATTATTATTTAAAAAAAATTAAAACTCCTAAAATATAAGCTGATAAAAAAATGCCTTTGCCCGGATTCGAACACGCGACCTCGCGTGCAATAGAGCAAATTCCTGAACCCCCAAAGCCACTGAGCTACGCCTTTGGTGTATGTTTAGGGGGTTCAATAGTATATATATACACGTAAATTAATATTTTAATCTTTATATATATAGTGTAATTTTTCGACGAAGGGGGTTCGGATGAACCCTCATGGTTCAACGTAAATCCGCCCCTGCTCCACAACTCTAGATTCTTCCTCCCCTATTCCGATGCAAAATTTGATTGACAAAGTGGCGGGACATGACATTATGCTTAATGGACAACAAAAGCTTTTGCCTAGAGAATTTTCTGAAATTTAGGCTATTTTTTTTAAAAAAAAATTGTTAACCTGGGCTAAAAAATCAAGACAGCCCTCGTAGAGGCTATTTGTGAACATATACAAAGAAGGAAGTTTAAATGAAATGGGCCTTGATTATGAATTTCCTTTTGGCACATTACATCAAGACGAACTTCATGAAGTATATTACAAAAGGGAAAACCAAAAATAAAATGAAATTTTATAAGATAATTTAATTGGAACATAATTTTATAATGTGTATAGCAGATGCCAACACGGGTTGTTGTGGGATAGTTAAGATCTCTTCACATTAATTAGTGTTTTCGGGTTCGAACTCTGAATTTAGAAAAAGTTCTTGTTAGGAGTGTCACCCCTATAAATGGACCCTACAGTATACGATTCCAAATTAATCAAGTTGTAATGCGGGTATAATTTGGATTCAAAGTTGTATCAGTTCACTTGAAATTAGCATTACAAATCAAAAACCAGAAAACATAATTATTATAAAATGTATATAAATATTTTAAATTTGACAAAGCCCTACACAAATAAATATATTACATTTGACTAAAGCCCTACACTACTGTCAAACTCATAGTACTCCCAGGTGATTCATGGCCCAATACAAAAATCTAATAAATAAAACCCACACTTTATGTCCACCAACTAAATATATTTATCTCATTTATAAAAATCAAATAATTAATTTACTGCTAATCTACATGGAGTCATTGTTCCTTTTTCCATTATTTCGATTGGTTTTTTATTACTGTATTTTCTTTTATACCGATTTTTAATATGCTATACTTGAGTCGAGGGTGCATCAAAAAACAGTCTCTCTACTTTTACAATGAAAGGGTAAGGTTGAACACACACCACTCTCTTCAGATTCCACTTGTGGGGAGTGGCGGAACAAAAAATTTCACGTGGGTCTAAATATGAAGAAGTAAACACATAAATTAACCGATGGAGATGTAACATTTACTCACATACCTAAAAAATCATTTTAACCAAAGGAAATTCGGATAAACCCTCTAGGCCCAAACTGGTGTCGCCCTTTACACTTGATATGTTATTGTTGGTGTTACTAATCTACATAGAAGATAACTTAAAACAAGTTGTTCTTGTGCTCTTCTTGACTAAGTAAAACCACAAGGTTATGGAAGGGTGACAATTGTACCCCTCCGACCTTAGTTAAACACAAAGATGTAAAGTTCGAGCTTTGAAAATGAAATTTCTTCTGTTAGTGAGTATCTTACTGCTCAAAATTAGACTTTCTTACACGAACTCAAATTAGTCCTATCCTAAATCGAGTACCATACCTTGTCAATGGGAAACCAAGAAAAAAAAAAAATTTAATCCACACATATGTATTGTATTTTTTTTATTTTTTATTTTGTTGGTTATGTTTCACGTTGGCTTTGCAATTACGTGAATTATTTCTTTTGAATAGTCCAATTTATTTTTGGTTGAATAATCAAGAAAAGGTATCTGGTACTATATTCAAGTCAAAAGAATAAGACATGAACCAATAATACAATGTACAATATTTTTCATAGAAAAACAAAACTAGTACTTGCTATTAATTGGATAAGAAATTAATTATAATATGGTTTTAACTAAACTTCATGCATAAAACACCAAACATCATTAAATGAGAATCAATGGAGGAATCCTATTAGAACAAGCAATTAATCAATTTTTCCATATTGGCTATCTTTGGTTGTTGGGGGAGGGAAGAGAAAATCGACGTTTGATTTAACTCAACATCACAAATTAACTTAAGAAGTGAACTGAATAACGTTTGATTCAATATATATATGATCATCGCAATTCAATAGATAAAACTCATTTACACAGTGGCGGAGCTAGAATTTCGCTTAAGGGGTGTCAAAATATAAATAAATAAAATCGTATGAAAGTCAAGGAGTGTCAATATATAACATATCTACATAATTATTATTTTTTATTCTAGTTACATAATTTTCCGACGAAGGGATGTCGGTCGACACCCCTTAACAACCTTAACAACATGTGGCTCCGCCACTGCATTTACATATATTATACAATAATGAACTATTGGTTTGAACTACATAAACTATATATACACATATATAAAAAATTGATCGTATATTTAAAAATTAAAATTCATTAATTTTAAATTCTCAAAGTAAAAGCAGGGCACAATAGGTCACAAGGTGAAGATTGTGTCATATGTTCAAACAGATAAACAGTCCAAAAGTTGAATGAAAAAGTAGAGTATTATGAGTTCATTATCTCATAGAATTGCGTCATGCAATATGGAGTTTATTTTTATATATAATAAATATAGGCAAAAGGTTCTTATCCACAAACCATAGACAAAAACATAAAGAAAAATCATAATTATATATAAAAAAAATTGTATAGAATTTTTTTTAAAAAAATTATGTAAAAAGTGACAAATAAAGATTTCAAGATTTGAAGCATCTAAATATAACTTGCCGGCATATTGATGCTTTTTAAAAAAAAATTAATTAGAGAACTGAAAGATGACAAATTTAACCATATAATTAATTACTTCTATTATTATTATTATTATTATTTATTCATCATAACAAGGAATTCGTAGACGTTATTGTTCAGATATGGACAAGATAAACTTTGGTTTTAGTATCTTTTTCGATGAGTTCGATTGAAAAAAAGGTATGCAAGGTATTTTAAAATTAAGAGGCTGAAACCCTATAATTTTTTTCAGAGATAAAGACAATAAGAATATTCTATTAATGTTTTATCAATACTTTAAAAGAGTTATAAGGACACTTTTTTTATTGTAATTATTATTATTATTATTATTATGTTGAATTTAACTTTATTAATTTTATTTTATTTTTATGGAACGGCTTATTCTCAAATTAAACAGCTATGCTAAGCCAAAGAGAATTACTTGATTGAGATTCATAGGTATAGTAGAATAGATACTACCAATAATAGGTAAATAAAAGTGTTTCTAATTAAAGGCATCGAGCTTTTAAGATCGATTTAATCGCACTTTTCATTATGATATCCAAATAAATTGGCATTTCGAGTTCACATCTCACTATTATTTATTAAATTAAAAGTGCACCTTCGACAAATTTAGTTGAATAAAAATTGTTCAAACACACGTTTAGGAGACTATCTTAAACCATACCAAATAATAATTATATTTTTTTTTGTCATTTCTTCTAAAATAAATAAATAAAAATGTCACATCTTTATTCTTTAGTGGTCGTTTATGTTTTGGAAGTAAACTCAAAATATTCCTCTAAAGACTAGTTTTGATTCTTCAAATTTATTTAAAGTAAATATTTATAGTTTTAGTTAAATATTAAAATAAATTATAGATTTTTTTTTTGGTTTCTTATCAGACATATGATTTTATATTGAAGTGTGACTAAATCAAGTAAAGACCATTGTAGGGTCCATTTGTGGTGGCGGCACTCTCAACCCGTTGTATTGTATTGTATTGTTAGTTTAAATATAATGTTTATTTTGATTGTTACTTAAATTAAACTGTATCGTATCATTTAAATTCATCGTTAGATAACGATGAAAAGACCCATTTTATGGAACGACCGATTTGGTGTAATCGCGTCCTTACCTTAATTTTTTTTTCATTTCATCTTTATTTATTATTTAATAACTGTATTTCATCTTTCACTCTACCTTTTCGTAGTATTTCTACTCCGTATCCTACTTTCTTATATGTTTATCATTCAAATAATAGATATGTGACATTATGTAACGATGGAGAATGATACAACTTATCCAAACATTGTATTCATTAAAACAATACAGTATGACACAATATAATACATTATGAAACAACACGTACAACCATCCAAACAAGTGTTAAACATTTCACTGATTATGATTCAATTATTGCACACAACCAAAACACCTACATGAAAATATATAATATCCAAGTTAATGGATACTCAAGCACCCGAAACAATATGGCATGAGTCTGCCCCTGAATTTAACATGTGCTTGAAATAGAGAGCACACCACTACTAGAGAATTGCTGATTTCCATCAAAAAGTTTCATTATTTTCAATGGATTTTATCGTTTTTTCTTTAATAGCTTTTGATATTTTTAATCTACTTCTAGAGTCTGATATAATTTTTTAAAGTAAATTTTTTCTTCACAATTTTCATCAGAATTTGTTAAATATTTGATTGTGAGAAAAAAAGCATAATTAAATTTAATTGATCAAAATTGTTTCTAAAAACATGTTTAATTAACAAACTACCAAACATAACAAATCATTTTTTGTCATTTTCTCTTAGAATACCAAGCATACATGTGAGTTATGTATTTATGTATTGTGGACCTAAAACAGTACTAATTAAATTGAATTGTCACTCTCTTTAAGTAGAATCTATATTCTAGTCCACATATTTTAACCCTACATGCTTTCACGTTTTTAACTTTATTTTTTTCAGTTTATATTTTCATAATTTTAGGGGAAAAAAAAGCCAAAATGACAAATATAAAATGATGTGGCTCAAACATAACCCAAAACTCAATAAATGTTTGATGGGACATGACAACAAACAAAGCAGGAAAATTATTTAGGGTTCACAAAAAAAAAAACAATTAAAAATTACCCCATATGTTTGGAATATGAGTGTTGAGTTGTACTTAATTCGAGTTTTGATGATTGACAAATATTACATAAGTATTAGATTTAGCAGATCTTAGTAAAGAGTTAACGATATTTATGATTGATAAATAATTATAGAAGAACCAGATTCTTAACATTTCTATTATCAAAGAATATAGTAGCAAAAGTTCTATGCATCAGAGAATATAGTAGCAAAAGTTCGACATTATAATATATTGTTTTAGCTTAATAAAATAACAATAACAACATTCTCATAATCGTAAACTCATAAGCAGAATCTCAAAAAGATAAGATATATGCATATCTTACCTTTGATGTAAAGGTTGTTTCAGATTGAATTTCGACTATAAATAAGGTACTAACAAAGTGTAATAATTTATTAATTTTAACGAAAATTATAGTGAGAAAAATTCTAAATGATTCAACCATAGGATTTTCCAAATTTATTAACTCGACTAATTGAGATCTACTTTGTGTAAGTAAATTTTATTAAAGGGGAAAAAGCACAATAATGAGAATCGGTTTGATAAAAATAAATTTAAACTCAAGGTATTGATAAAGAGAGAAGAAATCTCATTCATTATGTTATATCCTTAATGATTTTATTGACGGACTCTTTTCTCCCTAAGATGATTTTTTCCGAATAAATTAGGTTGATTTACCATCGTTCAATTTTCCTTATTGATTTATTATGGATAATCTTGTAACTTAATAACTTGACTAGTTGAGAATTTCGAGATTTTCTTTGTGTAAGGTTTAATAAAGGGAAAGCACTCACTAACGGATTTTAAAAAAATTGAAAATGAATTTGAACTTGGGATCTCTTATTAAAAATGGAGGAATCTCATCCATCCCACTATATTCCTCCTCGATGATTTTGTTGACTTGGACATTTTTTCAACCTAAAACAAACGATTTTTCTCCAATAAATTAGGTTTATGTTCAATTTTAATTTTCTACTCTATTTATTGTAGATAGAGTAGAATATTTTTTTCTACTCTATTTATCATAGATAGCTTCATATAAATTTATTAACTTAGACTAATTGAGAATTGCTTTGTGTAAGTTTCACTAAAAGAAAAAAAACGTGCACTAACAAAATCTCTTTTTAGAGAAAATAGATTCGAATTCGAGATAATTAGTTAAGTGTGAAGGAATCTCCTTCAATTCATTATATCTTTCGATAATTATTTCATTGACTTGATCTTTTTCTACTTAAAACAGAGAATTTTCTCCAATAAATTAGGTTTATCGTTCAATTTTATTTCCTACCCTATTTATTATAGATAGCTTCATAAATTTATTAACTTAGACTAGTCGAGAATTTTGGGTAAATTTTCATTTTAAGGAAAAATGTTCACTAATGAAATGTTTTTTTAAATTGAAAATAGACTCAAACTTAAGATATTTGGTTAAGATCGAATGAATCTCATTCATTCTACTACACCCCTCGATAATTTTATTAACTTGTCAATTTTTCTACCTAAAATAACCAATTTTCTCCAATAAATTAGGTTCATGTATTATCACTCTATTTTTCCTACTTGTGGAAGATAAGCTTTATAATCTACTTGTTTAAGATAAGCTTTATAATATATGGTTTATAATAATCTAATTAGGTAAAGTTATTATGGTCATTATTTTTTTATGAATGTTCCTTCTTTTTTTGTGCGTTGAATGCTGAAATCATCAACCTATTAATTAAAGAAAAAAATATACACTACTTGTCATGAAGCTTAAAAAAGTAATAAACTAACAAATTGTTTATGTATATAATAAGTAAATTATTTTGCTACAAAATGTGTAGAATAGAATCAAAAAAATTTAGCCTCTTCCTCCTAATAGCTTGATTCCTTCACCACAAAATTCATCCCATGCAAATATATAGGGATATTAATACTTTTGATCGCTAATAATTTTTTAGATTTAAGCGATGTATTTTAAAATTGCGTGAATCTAAATAGATAGTGAACTGAGTTGTTACATAAATTTTCATATTTTAACTTCAATTTATTGAAATGTATATTTTTAATCCTGTTACTCGTGATTTTTCACAAACTTATCGAATTATATGTTAAATATTCAATTACACACATGTTGAGTAAATTTGTATTTTAACTCCATATTTTAATAATATTTATAGTTCTAAATAAAAGATATTTCTTTTGTAAAGAGATCAAAAACTTACATTTTAAATAATTACTTAAAAAATATTTTTTCTTAATCAAATATCGGAAGGTCCAAAAACAATAATCTATCAGTATAAGGGGATAAAAATTGCTATTATCCAAAAGAATTTAGAATATATTCCTCAATTGGAAAATTCTTTGATTTACTATTCTTTATTTAGTCAAATCAAGTGTATAACCAAGAGTCCAAGACAACTATTTTTTAATTTTTCTTTCTTTTTGGATAGTGTACTATGATAGAAAATTGCCTTTTTATATTTCTTGGGGGGGGGGGGGGGGGGGGGGGGGGGGGGGGGGGGGGGGGGGGGGGGGGGGGGGGGGGGGGGGGGGGGGGGGGGGGGG